>CABHPP010149064.1:0-39929 GCA_902168425.1 Peromyscus attwateri | reverse complement strand
AGAGTGTACAGCGCTCTTCCAGAAGCGTGGAGTTCTGTTCCTGGCATCCAAGTGAGGCAGCTCACAACTGCGATGCCTCCTTGTGGCTTCCATGGGACTCTGAACACACACATATACATGTGTACACAGATACACACACACACACACACACACACACACACACACACACACACACACATATATATATATATAAACTTTTAAAAATTAAGAACAACGCTCTTAAGGGAATAGGTGCTGAACTCTGCTATCTAGCTTTATTCTTCCAAGAAAATCAATTTGGACATATTTCCCCAACTCTCCGTGTCTCAGTTTCCTTTTTGATCAAACACGAATAACACATGCACCTTCTTTGTTGAGTTACTAGAGGATTAAGTGTAATCACAGAGTTAGACATGGAGAAAACTGCCTGCTGTGTAAGCCTGAAATCAGAAACCATATATATAATATTAGTTAAAAATGGAAGGTTTGCTGTGTACAGACATTGACACAGCAAAGAAGAAGTTTAGTCTACATTCTCAAAGGACTTCCACTTAAAATCCGATTTCATATTTCTTGTGAATTGACCTATAGTTGCGTTTGACTCTGGAACACCATAAATCATGTCACGCCATGGGCGCATAATTAGATGTCGAGGGAAAAGCCACGAGCTGCTTCTGGGAAATGGAATCTTGCCCATTCCACTCCACCCCAATTTAGGTTATTCAGTCACATCTTTTGGAGTTGCGATTGAGTTTTCTAGAGAACGGCTCTCTGTCTCCGTGTGTTACGTGCTCATAAGAAGCCTTCCATCTGCATCCTCAACAAGGTCATTGATCAAACACATAGTGGAGCAGAGTCAGAGACAGAGCCTGCAGCAATCAGTTAACGCACTCTATTCGGGGAGTCATTTGCTCAGTCAGAAATCCACCTAGCCATACTCACTCGCAATATTTCTTAATTTTGTTAATAAGACACAATGGGAGATATCTGAGGGAGGCTTATCTAGATCAGAGTGTCTATTATCAATTTATGGCATTACCTGCCTGGTAATCCCAAGTCAATTTTTGAAATAAAGAAGAAGTAAGCTTATTTGAGAGCAGTTATTCTCAGATAACCCACATGCCTCTGGTAATTACTGCCTTCTCCGAGGGCTCTCAGAAACCTCCCGGAGACTCACTTACATAATCGAAGGAGGTGTTGATGGTAACTTGCCTTCTGTACT
Organism: Peromyscus attwateri; assembly: GCA_902168425.1. Classification (NCBI taxonomy): domain Eukaryota; kingdom Metazoa; phylum Chordata; class Mammalia; order Rodentia; family Cricetidae; genus Peromyscus; species Peromyscus attwateri. Next base: position 38,728 of record CABHPP010149064.1, on the reverse strand, counting down.
TAGGGATCTGTTTTTGCTTCGTTTTGAAAGTGGAGGCTTCCTTTTATTTTTATTTCTGTCACCAACCCCTTCGCCACATCAACTGCTAAGGCAGATAAAGACAGCTTAGATGTCTCCTTCCCAAATTCAGAGTTTTGGAGTTTAATTTCTCAAGGTCTCCACACTCGGTGCATTTACTGACACCCCCCGAAACCACCAGTCTGCTTTGGAGCACACTTCCTGATGCCTCTCTAGCCCTTGCCCATCAAAACTTTCACTTGGGAAAAGTTGGAAACAAAATCTGTTGTTATCCCACGTGGTCTTTGTTTTGTCTGTCTGCTTGTTTCTTCTTTAATATTCTTTGAATTTGTACCATTTCTATTGTTTCTGACTCTAGTTTTCTGGATTGTTCTCCTAGGTGTGTGACATTTGTGGGTTTCTGTAAACATGGACCCTTCTTTTGTATGTCTAATCAAAATTTTCTATAAACATATACTGAATATCTATCATTGTCAGGTACTGTTCTAGGCATTGAGAGTACAATAGTGAAGGACACACCACACACACACACACACACACACTGCCCTTTGCCTCATAGTCTATTCTCTGCTGCAAGTCTTTGTTTAATGAAATTATCACTGCATTTTTCCCACCTAAGGGAACTTTTCTTTTATTATGCTGAGCTTTAGGGTAGATGAGCATCATTCCACCCTTTGGAATTGTCTTTGTAAGGACTTTTTTTTAAAAAAAAATTTATGTATGTAAGTGTTCCCCTGTGTTAATGTGTGTGTTTGGTGCTAGAGGTCAAAGGAGCCTGTCAGTTCCCTGTGGATGATGGTTACAGAGAGTTGTGAGCTACCCTATGGGACCTAGGAACCAACACTAGGTCCTCTGCAACAGCAGCAAGCGCTCTTAACCAAGAAGCCACCCCTCCAGCCTTTTGAATTATCTTTTTAATAGAGTCCTGGAGTCTTGGTGCTATAGTCTGCTTTTCTGGGATATCATTATTGAAGTTGGAAGTCTGAATATTTATGTCTGTATCTACTTCTTACAGCATTTCCCTCCTGTAATGTTTCTACAATGTGAGCAGATTAGAAAAAAATATGGGATCAGTAGTCTCTGTCCTCATTTATGCTTATTAGGATTTTTATTTTGTTTTTCTTTTTAAAGACAAGATCACATGTAGACCAGGGTGGCCTCCAATTTGCTATGCAGCCAAGGATCATATCTTTTATATGGTTCTATTATCATGCTTGGTTATTTTTTGGTGGACTTATTATAACAAGATATTTTGCCAACTCACAAAAAGTTTCATAGCATAACAAGCTGTGATTTAGCTGATCTCTCTCTTCTGCATGTGGTCATCTGTTTTCCTGCTAATTTAAAATGCTATTGTCTTCTAGGAATAACACTATCCTGGTCTCTGGCATCCTTGTGGTATGGACCTGGAGTATGCTGCAGTTTCCCCTGGACCTGGCAGGTAAATGTATTCATATTTGTGTAAAAAAAAAAAAACCAGAAAATTATGACTCTTATCCTAGGATGAAGGAGGCAGTTGAGAGAACTCATGCTTTGATAACCTAGTGTTAGCTCTACTCCAACTTAAAAGGAGGGTAGGCTGAGACTCAGGAAAGCCAATTGTGGACCCACTTTGTTGTGCGGTTGAGCCTAAGAAAAATGAGTGTAGCCAGGCCTGGTGGTGTGAACCCTTAATCCCAGCACTCTGGTGGTGGAGACAGGAGGAGCAGGAGTTCAAAGTCAGCCTTGGCTATACAGCAAGTTTGAAGTCAACCTGGTATATATAAGATTCTGTTTCCAAAAAGAAACCCCCAAATTAATAATAATAATAATAATAATAATAATAATAATAATAATAAATATTGGAGCAGTTAACGACACTGTTTTACATTCAGCTCAACTAATACTTCTATTACTTATTATCTGTAATCCTGCCAAAATTAATTAAGATGTATGTGCCTCAGTTTTTCATCTGTGAAATGGGATGACACTCACAGCAGTTCAAGGAATGACTCAATAATATAGTGAGTGCTTAATGACCTATTGATGTGTAGTCTCCATATTTTCAGCCAGTCACATTGTGAGACCCCAAGGTAAGAGGTGCAATGTCAAGCCCCAGGTACAAAGTTATGATTCCCTTAATGGCGACCTTTATTCTAACTTTAAGGAACACGTGAATCGTTAAGGGTCGGCAAAAAGTGAACTGTTTGGCTGGCATTCCATAATATTGCTTTCCTATGGCTGTGCTTTCCCACAGTATGGTACCCATACATACAGCTGGGTGGATTTGTATTAAATAAAACGTAAGGAACACCTTTTCAGTGACGCTGGCCATATTTCAGCTTCTCCATTGCCACGTGTGGCCCTCATGTTGGACAGCAAAGATAGGAAACCGTTTTAGCAAAATAGAGTTCTATTGAATGGTTCCAGCTTGGAATCACACCCTGACTTTTTGGTCTGCTAGAAATGTGACTTGGCAATTCTCGTCCTTGGTTCTTTGCTCTGGAGGAGCCCCCAGACGGTAATAATTCTTTTTCTTAATCGATGTTATTCTTTGCGACACTCTTCCTGCTGGCTTCAGGGTGAGAATAAGACAGAGTGTGTGAATGTAGGGGTCCACACTACTAGATTCAGAGGTCTTGTGAAAAGTTTGGGTCTTAAGCACATACTTTCTTGGATAAAATTGTTTTCTGAATGGATGGGAAGAGTTGCCTGACTTTTTTCAAATTAGGGGAAAAAAAAAAAGGTTGGGCATGGCAGTGCACTCCTTTAATCCCAGAACTCTAAACACAGGGGTGTGCAGACCTCTGAGTTTGATGCCAGGCTGGTCTACTTTGTGAATTCCAGGTCAGCCACAGCTACATATTGAGATCCTTTCTCAAAAAGGAAAAAAAAAAAAAAAAGGAAAATACCAATCCAATTACAGATTAATAATCACAAACAAATATATGCAAACAACATGCAGATGTTTTGCTGGAGTGCCTTAGGTACATGGTACTGGTTACCCAGCTAGAAGCCAGCCAGCTGCTGTTCTGATAGACTCCCGGGCTCCATGCTTTGTATAGCTAGTAATACCCTTGGGAGAGGGGGCCCTGCCAGGAGGGATTCCCTGAGCATGGCTTCTCAAGAAAGGCACTCCCTGACCTTGTGTGTGTCTCTTTTGTCGATCACTCGCCCTCTCCTATCGTGTGGTTCGCAGACTTGCTAAGAAAATTTTTATTTAAGAAAGAAATTGTGTAAATGTTCGGAGGTGATAATGCTATGCAGCTGTTTGAAAAACAAAGACCAAATGTCACTTCTGACTAAACCGCTATTGTACTCTCCAACAAGCAGTACATTATGTTCACCCCTATCAAAAGCGCTTCATGATAGCTGCAGCACGCCCTTGCTGGATTGAGACATTCTTTGTTGGAAAACTCCAAATGGAAGGCTTTATTATTACCAAAAGGATTATTTTCTACCCTTGACCCTGAGTTTAATTTACATCTTTGAAATTAAAACAAAAGTTTCATCTGTTGATGGAGTCTCCTTTTGTTCAACTGGCCAAAAAAAAAAAAAAATCTGCAATTATTTCCAGTCTTTCTTTTAAACTGGGAAACAAAAGCAGAAAAAAAATGAGGACAAAATGAAATAATGGCTTTATTTGGGCTCCCACACAGATACACACCATCACCCCCATTAGAAAAATATGTTTAATGCGAGTGAAAATTGAATTTGGATTCTGAGCACTTGAGTGAAGTAGGAAGTAGGGACATTCTAGAGAAAGCTCCTGCGATGGTCCGACTGGGAACTCTGTCATCCATACACTGCACTTACCAGTCAAGAAAGTCAGTCACCCATATCTCCAAGAGGGAGACAGAAGGAAGAAGCAGAGACAGAAAGGGAGACAGGGTGCTAGTCGAACAGAAAACAAGCCAATGACTAGAGACCCCAGTCTCAGGATTCATGCTATCCTAGATTTCAATGGGGAAACTGAGGCACCTGGAGGTTCTGCAGCATAGCCAGTAGAGTGAGGCAGCCGAGAGAAGTACCAGGCTCCTTGACTGGAGGCCCCCGGAGTACAGACAGGTCTCTGTTGCCTTCCCACTCTGCAGAACCTCAAACACACACACACACACACACACACACACACACACACACACACACACACACATACACACCAGTTTCCTTTACATATTATGCTCTTTAGTCTATTTAATTGGTCCTTCCCTCCCTACAGGGAGGCTGAAAGACGACGCAAAACCTTTAAAGCGGATGGAACCACCATGTGGCCAGGATAGAGAGGGCTGAGGTGGAGAGAAATCTCCTCTGTTCCTCCCAGGATTAAACTCCATCCTTCACAATCAGACCATCATTAGTGACGTTTCAGCCGTCTCTTTCCATCTTGTATTTCAGAATGGTAATCGTTGTTGCCTTCCTTTTTCAGTCCAGTTGAAACTGGTCTGCCCCTCATCTGTGAAAGCCAGGGGCTTCCTCAGGCTCTTCCTGTGCCAGTACAGTGCGGATCTATGGGCCATTGGCCTCAGCTTCTTCATCCAAGACGGTCCCTTCCTGGTTGTGCGCCTTGTCCTGATGATCTATTTCAAAGTGATCAACCACATGCTGGTATTCTTTGCTGTGAAGAATTCTCTGGTGATGGCACTGCACTTCTACCGGCTGGTGGCGTTGATCATGGCCACCCGTGCTTCCATGCAAGGTCGTCCAGAAAGCCTCCAGACAGGGCACAGTGGCCCAGACCAACCCTCTGAGAGTGGACCCAGTGATTGGGAGGACACCTCCAGGGAGGGCCTGCCTCTACAAGCCTCACCTGTCACCTCCGAGGAGTCCTATCCCACACCTTAGTTATTTGTTCCCAGCATGCAACGCAGCTGGGAGGCTTAACTCCTCTTCTTCTTATAGACTAATTCTTTTTACCCCCATGCCCCTGCCCTCACCCATTTTTTTTGCATATAACAGTTTTTAAGGAAACAACATGAAAAGACGATCCTGTATCAAAGCCAACGTACTCTTTATTTTTTCATCTGAATGGAAGAAACTTGGATGGGTGGCTGTTGTTACAACCTCCTGTGATGATAGCGGACATTACCCCTACGCTAAGAACCATTGTAAGTGATTGGTTCTATGGGACTGTTTGGAAAGTTGTAGACAGGGGTGTCATAGCACACCCTCCAAAGATTTAGGGCTGACAATTACCATGCCCACCACCAACCCTCTAGGGTGACCATTACCATCCCCACCACCAACCCTCTAGGGTTATACAGAAGACTTTAACTGTGGCTGGACTGTCAGATTCTCTCATCTGGTCTTCTCTGCATTGAAAAAAAAATCTATTTTCAATCAACACAGACCAAATGAGGGGGAAATGCACTGAAAATCAACTTGCCATGGGATGGAAGCTGGGAACAGGTGCTGTCCATCTTCTTCAGTGCAGAAAATAGCCGTGGTCGCTGCACAGGTCTTCCCAGGAATCTCCTTCTTCTGGACCAAGGTGGTATTCGGCCATGGTACCTTTGTTCTTAGAGAAGAGTGACAGCTTTGGGTTTGGGTAACACAAGGTTGACAGCAGGCCATTTTGGTTTGAATACCAAGTGAGTTAACTTTTTCAACATTGTCAAGGTGCTCCACATGATCAGGTTCCAGGGAGCCCTGGCATGCAGTGATGAAGGTATCTGTGGCCCTTAGTGTTGCCATGGTTTCTGGTAGCTGCCTGTAGCCACTTCAGGAGTGGCAACAGTAGCAGCGTAAGTCACAGCTCCTGGGAAATGCCATCCCTGGCTTCAGTGTGGTTTCAGGAACAAGGTGATGAGAGGTGGTGCCAGCCTCATGCCCAGGGCCTCCATCAAGGTTGAGTCATCACAGTCCACCCTATCACCTCCTGGGAATTGTGGTGGCTTTGTTTCCCATGACTGAAATAGTCTTCCCCTTCCTTCACACATTTTTGTGCGTTCTGGGTGGAAATGATTCCAAACCTTTGGAAGCAGCTCTTGCTTTTAAATACGTGGTGAAAAGTGGACTTGGCAATCTAGTAAACAACTCTAAAACCGTACTGTTAGAGTCCAAGGCATCAATCAGTCCACACTAGCATTCCCAGGAACTCAGAGACATTTATTCAGGGAACTTCCTAAATTAGATGTGACTGTTAGATGATCAGTTGGGACATCTTTTTTAATCTATGAATTTCTAATATAGCATGGTATTTATCCACCATGTTTGATAACATGTTTTATAAGCAAATTCTATTTTACACAAAACTGCAACTGTTTTCTAATAATTTCTACTTCTTTTATTCCTTGTGCTTTCCATTTTAACAATGTCATGGTTGTAAAATGTGCAGAAAACAAATGGAATGCATTTATAATTTTTTTCATAATAATTGTATGCAGGCTAAGGTCAAGATTGTATTTATATAAAGTGAAGAATGTGACCATTTTGAAGAGATGTTATTTAAAATTCTTAGCAATGGGACTTGGGGAGATGTCTCATGCTTCAGAGCATGTATTGCTCTTGCAGAGGATTGGAGTTCATCCTAATGCCCACTGCCCAGGGCTTGCAATGCCCTCTTCTGGTGTTTGTGGCCACTGACTGCACTCATGCACAAGCACACACACATACTTACACACACATACAGAGAGAGAGAAATAATAAAAAAAAAATTTTAAATAAAATACTCAGCAGTGGAAAGCAAAAGGGAAAAGGTAATAATACCTGCTATTCGTCAAACTGCCTCAGCCTTCCCCTACACTGCTGGCTGCTTTGGGCTGAATACCTTCTCCCATGACATGCCTATGCCACTCCCTCCTGCCTGTTTGCTCACAGCATAGTTTTTTGTGACTTATCTTTTTCCCAGAAAAACAAACACTGAGCCCCTAAAAATAGAACGTAAAGTAGTATGACTATTGCAAGGATATTTTTAAGGGCTTTCAAATCTGAGGCTTGGCTTGGTTTCATGACTTTCTAGTGTTTAAATGAAGTATTTTGTAATTAGCCCTCCTCCTCCTCCTCCTCCTCCTCAGGCCTGTCCAAAATCTGGCTTAACTTAGAATGCCAGGAAGTCAGAGAGCACCGAGGACCAGCTTGGTAATTAATGGATGGTCAAAAATAGATACACAGTCTTCAAGGCTTTTCCAGGAAAATCTGCTAAAGGCAGCATTTAGCCTAACTGCCAGTGTTTCCATTTCCTTATGCTGGCTGCTTTGATCATAGCAAAAAATGTCTGTTGCTTAGTCTAGGTTTTTATCTCCGATGAAAAGTTAAAAATGTATTCGGTTAGTTGTATGTTTGTAATCATTACTATTATTTTACCCTTTAAAATTGTATGTTTTTATTGTAGACTGGTGCACACTGTAAATGTTTTGGATCTCCCAGCGCTTGTCATAAGCTGATCGGAGCATCAGTCATCTCCCACATGTCAGCATCTTGAAACGTGTTTACATTTTATTTGTAGTGAGAGAGCTTACATGAAGTAGGATGCAGACTCTGTCCTCTGTCCCCAGCCACAGTGCATGCCAAGCCCCAAGCCCCAAGGAGGGGGGGGGCTCACTTGCAGTTGCTGGAGACATTACTGGTTGATTAAAGTCCAATCAAATGTCCTTCCTATAAACATGTTCTTCCACTTGTGAGAAAGCCCAGCATCCATGTTTACATGATGCTGTGTGTGGACACACCTCAGAGTCCTCTCAGGCCTCATACATCTTGACTGAGTCTTAACTGCCACAATACCATGCTGAGGATGAGCATACGGCTCTATCTTTGATTATTCTGCCACGTTCTGTTGCAGTTGTAAATGACAGTGTTGGAATGTGGAGGCTTTAACTGCTCCATAACATTGGAAGCTTCCAGGGAGAAGTCCAAGAGAATTATGCCACTGGCTCTGTTGTCCCACCGCAAGCCCTTCAGCAGCCATGACGACATGTCGAGATGATGGTGGGATTCACTACTATCAACACACCTCTTTATTCAATAGGAGCCTTTCAGAGCTCTGGGAAGGCACACCTCACAGGTGTGAACCTGTTAGGATCGTCATGGTCCAGAGTTCAGTGTGGACTCTAATCATGTTGGGCATTTAGCACCAAGAACTGTTAGCCAGATTCTTCAATGAAAAGAGAGAACTGGTGAGATGAGGCCCCTCGACCTCCGCTCCACTCCAGGACTCCTTAAAGTTAGATGGCACAGCCTTACAGATCAAACAGCCTTGAATTATGAGATAAAAAGACACTGTTAGTTCTTCTGCTGTTTTCTAATTCTAGGCTTTGCTTTTCACTTAGTGGAACTTTTGATCTGTCCTCAGACATATCTGATTAGGGCTAGACCAGGCAGCTGGAGGCTCCATTTAACTTTCAGGATGGCAAGAACAGCTTCACAATGATCGAGGAATGAGCCATCATGGCCTTCTACTTTACAGTTTTTATCTTTGAGATCATTTTTACTGAAACAATATGTGAGTGTATTTTCTGTGAGTATTTCTATATTTTGCTGTGACTTGCCTTTTTGTTTTATTATGGACATTAAATACTTGTATACAGCATTCTCCCAGTGCCTTTTTTTTTCCTACTCTGTGTTTCTCTACTGTAACTCATTTCCTTCATGGTTTTTAAGCTCTGGCTTAATAAGTAAAACTGATCTATTTTGAACATGATTAAAGTGGCATTTCCAACCAGCGAGCAAAGAATGACCAATTTTATAAATGATGTTGGAAAATGTTGCTATCCATCTGGAAAACATAAAGTGGGATTTTTATCTCATGAAATCTATAGAAATAAATTCCAGATGGATTAAATCTCATTGTAAAATGAAAACTATAAATATTGGATGGAAATACAGAATGTGTCTTGAGCATATGGGGGATGGGCAACTTTTTCTGAAGCAAGACCTAAAACCCAGAAGTGGTTGGCTGGTAGACTTTTCTACATGAATGCTTCACATATCTGAGTGGCAAAGAGTATCATGAACAAACCAATTGGAGAAAGTTAAAGAAAAAAAAAGCTGATGTAGTCAATAAAAAGAAGGGTAGCTATTAAGAAGGAAGAGCCAAAGGTATATTTATAAAAGACAGAGCATCTAAAAATTACTAAGACCTAAGTAACAATTTAATAACTTACTTAAAAGTAAACAAACCCAATAGCATGTATGAACAAACAACATGCATGCAACAAACTTTTGAACAGATTTCCATTACAATATGAATTAAGACCTTAAAACGTGTAAGTTTAAACTTCAGAATATTAAGAAAAGTTTCAAATGACGCCGAGAGTCGTAAATGAGTAAGTTACCAAGTAGACATATTCTACTGGGCAGTAATAAGAGGCACTGATAATTTAGAAGCGCCAAGTTCTTCTGAATTCATCTACAGATCTGACATCATCTCCATCATGTTAGCAATAAAATCCTTTTTGCATGTATGTATGTGTGAGCATGTGTGAAAGCCTTCACACTTGTCAGGTGTCTTCCTCAGTTGCTTTACACATTTTGTTGACTAAGGCAGGAGCTCTCCATGAACCCAGTCCTAGGTAATTCAGTCAGTCCAGCTAGCCAGTTTGCTTGTTTCTACTTTCCAGCACTGTGACTACCAATTGCCTGCCATACAGGAAGGCATGTTCATGAGCCCTGGGGATTCAAATTCTGCTTCTCCTGCTTATAGGGCAAGTGCCTTACCCACTGGACCATCTTCCCATTCCAAGTCTTTAATTTCTAGTGACTACTATCAACGTTAACAACAAGCTTTACATTCTAGTGACTACTTCTTGTGCTAGAAAGAATATTTCATAATAAAATAAGCACAAAAGGATAGCTGGAACATGTTTTTAAAAGACAAATGGGAGAGTGATTTCAGTATATTTAACTACATTACACAGTTACAATACACGAGACAATTTGGTTCTGTCATATGAAGAGGCAAGCCAAAAATTTGAATGGAATAAAGTCAATAAATATGCTGAACTATGTAAGGGATTCAGCTACATGATAAATCACAGGCCAGGAGTAGAATATTATGAATAGTTTAGGTTTTGTAAAATATTAAATTGGATCTTTACTTCAATCCATATGTTGAAAATACTTTCAGATGGATCAAGTGATTAAAGATTTAGAATAAAAAACATAGAGAATGTTGCTTTTGTACTTAAAATGGCAAGAATGACTTTTTAATAAGACATAAAACAAGGCTGCAGAGGGGATTCACACAGCAGCTCATGGAAAATTAGGCATCATAGGAACATCCTAAGCAAAGAAAGCTGACCAACAAGCTAGTCAAGAGAAAAATAAAACAACACACCGGGTGGATGGCCTTGCCACAAATATACCTAAGCATGAGTCTTCCTACAGAACAAACAGTTCCCAGAAATAAGGAAAAAAAGGAAAATGCCACTGGAAACCAAAAACAGGAGCAAAAGATTTAGCATATGATTCCAGGCAGAGTAAATAAAGTCATGAAATAAGCCACAACAAAATACCATTTGTCAAATGAAAACTAAATGATGAGTAAGAACTTTTCGCATGTTGTGCAGAAAAAGAGGCCACATTTCTTGGGCGGTGCTACAGTAGGAGGAAGCTAGGAGGAGGTACCGCTGTCTGCGGGCAGTGAGGGTCCACACTGGCTCACTTTGACAGTAGAACTCACAGATGGAAATTAACATTTGTGATCTGACCTAGCAACTCCATGTCTAAGCAACCATCCTATGGTTGTATGCATGCAAAATGTGAAAGCAGACAGTCCTTGGAGTAATGAGTTAACAATGGAAATATGACACCCTATCAATTTCAGAAAGACTGACTGATCTAAAATCAGTGGCAGAAACAATCACTTAGAGATTTTTGTTAAAATTAAGGATGAATGCAACTTTGTGTGTTGCTCTTTTTGTGTTAGTAACACCTGCATAAGTAGCTAATAAGAGTGAAACAATGCTTATTTTAAAAATTATAGACACTTTAATTTGGTTTTATGCTCTTGACTTCTTTATTAAAGATGTATTTGTCTTCATTAAGGGTCTGGGGTTTTTTTGTTGTTGTTGTTTTGTTTTTGAGTTTTTTTTTTTTGCCTGCATGTATGTATGTGCACCATGGGTATCCAGTGCCTGTGGAAGCCAGAAGAGGGTATCAGATCCCATGGAACTGGAGTTGCAGATGGTTGCTGAGAACCAAACCTGGCCCTCTGCAAGAGCAGCAAGGGCTCTTAGTAGATGAGCCATCTCTTCATCTCTTATACTTTTTATAGCTTGGATTTTAGTAATTGACAAATTACCTTTCATACATAAAAAAACCAATTATCAATAAAAGGAAATCTTGCTACCTTATAATCTTTACAAGAATCTTTTCTCTTGTATAGAAACATTGATATCATTTTACAAATAAAGCAGCAATCATTTCTATTTAATCCAAGAAAATAAAGACCTCACCACTGTAATCAAGAAAAAAATCCCATAAAACACTTGATAAACCAACAGCTAGACCATGTCAAATTCTGCTTGCCTCATGAAGTATTGAATACATGGGAAATGAAATCATCATGAATAGATCTATAATAGTCCAGAAAATGAAACATACTAAAGGATTCACTGGGTCCTGAAGGATAAGCATCATAGAGATTGTGTTGTAATCACTAATCCAATAAATCCTTACTCTCTGACATTTGTGGAGCCACCAAAACAAACCATACAGAAATGTAGCTTTGAGTTACATAGCAAAACTTATTTTCTGAAGAAAGACAGAAAATTGAATGGAGCCTTGGGGGAGAAGACTTCTGAAAGAATCAATGTGTTCATTTCCAAGTCCATTTTCACAGCTCATCTAATTTGAGTATGTAGCCTATTCTAGACTTTGTCAAATATTTACTAAATGTACAATGGGTTGTGGTGCATGATCTAATGGGTCATATGCAAATCTGATCAAATCATAGAGCAAAACAAAAATTCCTAAGCCAACCATATGTCAGATACCATATAGACTTCCATATCCAGTGAAGAATCTGGGCCAAGGAAAATTGGAGCTATAAGAAAAATATGTTTTCTCTGTGGAGACGATGCTCAGCTCCTGCCAATCATGTGGCTGGAAAATTCAGATGGCTGTGGTTCTGGTATCTTGGGGGGTTGTTCCTACCTTCTGGCAAAGATTGCTGCTCTCTATTACTTAAGGGTTCCCGTGTGATCTGAGTGACAGCTCGTAGCTGGGTCAAAAGCTAAGATGATGTCATCAGCTGTCTCAGTTTCAACTGGTTCAGATGACTAGTGGGTTTTCCTGGCTTATTATCTAAGTCAAAGTTTTTTTTTGTTTTGTTTTGTTTTTTGTTTTTGTTTTGTTTTGTTTTGTTTTTCTTTTCTTTTCTTTTTTACAGATACCGTGTTTGCTCTATATATCACAGACGCAGCATGCACATTCTGCAAGGAGAACTCACTGGCTCTTCCGCTCAGGCACCAGTGGTGGAATCACATGCACCCATGACCCGTTCTCTCTGTTCTTGCTTCTCTGTCCTAAACAGCCCTCAGTTTTGCAAGGTGTTTGTGCGATTGCTTCTGCTTACATTTCTCCTCCATCCTTATCCTGCCGTGGATAAAGCCAGGGTTTTGTAGAAGAACAAAACTGAGTGAATGAACCTGTATTACGAAGGGAATTTATTAGATTGGCGGCGTATGTCATACAGGCTGGAGGCTGCACAGTTCAATCATGGTTATCTGCCCACTAGAGAGCCAGAAAACTGACAGCTAACTCAGGACACGAGGCTGGATGTCTCAGCAGTCAGCTGCAAGGTGTTGCTAAAGGCCTAACTAGGGGTTTCCTTGAGAGTCCCTGGCCTTCAGTCTATGTTGGAAGGCTGAAGGAGCTGGGTTCCAGTGTTGGTGAGGGATGGTGGCCCCATTAACAGAAACACAGCAGATGCACTTACCAGCAAGGGATACAGGCAAGCAGGAGAAAGCAGTCCTGCTTTTTGCTTAGACATATTTATATCTGGGCTGGTACCCCCATGAAGGTGTTGCTTACCCTAGGGGGATCTTCCCTGTCCACTCATCCTTTCAGGAAGTAGTCTCCCAGAGGGAACCTGCTTAGTTCATTCCAGATCCAATCACGCATCTCCGAATCAACAAAATCAAAGTCCCTAAGGTATTCATAAAGACATGCTAGCCTGGACCCAATGCTTCAGCTCTGTTCTCCATCATGGCAGGCTGCCCCTGCCTCTCACAAAATAGCTACCATAATAAACTTTCCTGCACCTGTCATTATCTTCTACACCGTGGGCTTGTAAGCAGGGTTCTTTGCTTACGTTTTTGTTGTTTTTCCCAGCAAACTCCCTACCACTCCTGTCTCACTGGTCAGTTCACGTCTAATTGCCTTCTCCTCCCATGGACCGCCCAATACCCAAGGGAAGAAAGAACCTCAGCAGCCACTCTTCCATCCTGCGAGCAGAATCCCCAGCCCCGGCTCTTCATTTATGGAGTTTGCATTGGATCCACAATGCCAGGGAAGATAAAGAAGACAGGGCTGTGACTGCCTGTTTATCAGGAACCCCAGCTACAATTTCAGGAGAGAAAACAAGCCCTGGATCTCTGGAAGTTTCCTCTTCTTGAGTCTGGATAAGCTGTACATTTCCCCCAGTGCCCACTGAGTCCTGATCCCTACAAAGGTTTTGCTTCACTCTTCCGACAGCATTTCTCACTCACGCTTTACCAGCTTGTTGGTACTACCCTCCACAAAAGCCTCTGAAGGCTTAGCTCAGACATTGCACTTTCCTGCTCCAGAACTGAGTGGATCTCCTCTTCAGTTGTGGTTTACAGCAAGATGGACTTGCCTCCATCCCTGTTCTCATCATCTGGATTGTGGCAGTGTGACTGTGACCCTATCTTTCCTGTCAGGCTGGCAGCTGCCTTGAGGCCACAAGTTATGGTTTATACTCCCTTATAATAACCACAGAATTTGGTTCCCAGAATTCACCAGTATTTTTTTCTTTCTGTTACTTCTTGGGACAACCCTGCCCCCTTCTCCCCTACTCTGAGCCAATTACTTCTCATTTGATTACAGTTTACATACAAGACCCTCAGGGAGGCCAACACATTTCTCTTTCCATAATATTCTCTTGTACATTTTTCTATAAATTTATTCTCCCATATATATACATATGTGTGTGTGTGTGTGTGTGTGTGTGTGTGTGTGTATGACCACATTCACTCTCCATTATTCTCTCTTATCCTGCTCTTCCTTCACAATGAATGACCCCTTTCTTCTTCCCAAGAAGTCCCCCTCGTGTGTGTGTGTGTGTGTGTGTGTGTGTGTGTGTGTGTGTGTGTGCCAAGTCTTGTGAAGACCACCACAGCTGAAGTGAGTTCATGACTTCACCAGCCATGACATATGCCGAAGACCGAATTTCCTGTTTAGGAATAATCACTGAACTTATTCTCATCACATCAATCCATTATGAGTCTCTGCATTAACCTCTGTCCACGACAAACAGAACCTTTTCTCAGCAAGGCCAAGAGCAGCACTGTGTATAAACACAACCATTTAGAAGGCGGTTTGACACCAAGTCCATTGAACAAAAGAGCAGTGGTTGGCTCTTGCCTATGACCTCTTCAGCCAGAGGCTTTTGAATGGACTTTTACAGTAGCAGATGTAATCTCCTTCCTACAAAAGTGGCCTCAAATCTAATTAGAAAGTGTTTGGTTATACCCATAACAGTTATGCCCCTAATGCATCTGTGGGCACATCTTACCTGGAATGTTACTATTATTGTAGCACATAGGGTCCACAGCTGAGTAAGTTCATTGTTGACTGCTCTCCCCCAGAGCCTAATGCCTTCCAGCACTATGAAGGCTAGTCAGCAGGGAGGAAGCTTCCAACTAAGTTCCAGTTTGGTTCCTTTACATTTTGCAACCAAACCATGTGGCAACTTCTGCAAACGTCTTACCATATAGCTCTGATGGGCAGCCAAGAGTAACGGCAGTAGCTTGTATTGTGTTGGGGAATTCTGAAGCCTCCCTGATTAACAGTCCGCAGGGAGGCATCCCTTATCACTCACTGGGATTTTCATAGTTTTCAGTTTATAACTATATTTATCTTTATTTCCTTCCTAACGTTTTGACAGGTCAAAGTTTCTTATTTGATATGTTTACAGTGTCTAGCTTACCTACAATAAAATTTGAAGATCAGGAGTATCTGTCTTGTTCATCTCTGGCTATTGGCAAGTACATGAGTAGTTGCTCACATGTTGATTTTTAGTATATTGTGTTTAGTATGCTCATGTATACAATAATCCTTTTATAATATGGCAAATCATACTTTATAGTTATATATATATATATATATATATATATATATATATATATATGCTTGTGTGCTTCCTAATGTGAACTGGGTTTTTTTTTGTTTTTTTTCCCCTTAAGAGGATCTATTCCTTGGCTGGGTGGTGGTGGTGAATGCATTAAATCTCAGCCCTTGGGAGGCAGACATGGGCAGATTTCTCTGAGTTTGAGGCCAGCCTGGTCTACAGAGCAAGTTCCAGGATAGCCATGGATACACAGAGAAACCCTGTCTCAAAACACCAAAAAAGGAAAGAAAAGAAAGAGAGAAGGAAAGAGAGAGGGGGGAGGGAGGGAGGGAGGGAGGGAGGGAGGAAGGAAGGAAGGAAGGAAGGAAGGAAGGAAGGAAGGAAGGAAGGAAGGAAGGAAGGATCTATTCCCAATTATCTACTCTACTCCTGCATGTGAACATAGAAAAGAGCCAACCACAGACTGACGGCTTTCCCACCTCAAGCCCTTCCCAATTCTCCGCCTTTTCCTTGGGGTCTCCTTGCATGTCTCATGATGACATTGGTGAGAACCATCACCTACCAACCACTCCTCATATTTTCTCAGTATCAGCATCAGCACCTCTGTCCCAGTGGGTCTGGTTGTTGCTTCATTCTCAGAACACACAAGGCCCATCTTATCTGGGAGGGAAGCTTCCCTTCCCCAGCTCCTCTTTCACTGTCTCAGGGAGTAGCCGTTCACCGTCATCACTGCCTTTTCCAAGCTTCTCTTCTATGTTTCTACATATATTCCCCAGTTTATCATGTACAGATTCAAATCCTCTCTCAAATTCATCTCTTGTCCTATCTTCCCTTCTATTTCATCAATAGCAATCCCCCTCTTCCAGTCTTTTCATTTCAGTGTTGGGACTCCTCTATGGTTAACTTTCTTCTTGTACTTGTTGAATTCTAACAATCCTAATCTTGCTTTATAATTAATGCAGTTGCGTTACTTCTCAGATTCTGTAAGTCACACATTCATTGCCAAGATTTCAGGTACACATACAAGCATAAAGGAGAGGGCAAAATGATCTCAAATCCTACTTTGTTACCATATTCATTATCAGCAATCTGGTGGTGATTATTTTGTGAGTTGTTAAAGATAAATGAGAGTTGGAAAGATAGACAGAAATGAGATCATATATTACTATTTTTAAAGACAAAATGGCACCATACTGGAAGAATTGGAAAAAGAGTATGGCTGAAATTTGTATTCTGGAAACTTCAGCTCTCGATCTTAGTAATACTACTTATCTGGAGACAAACATAACCTCACTGGGAAAAAATGAAATATATCTTCAAACTTTGTGAATTTGAAGCTGGGACTAAATGGTGTACCCCTATGGTAAATGGAAGAATTGAGACTTCATTTTATTCATGATCTATGTCCTGTGGACACTGTCATGTTATATGGAATATATATATATATATATATATATATATATATATATATTCATATTCTTTCTGAATGATCAATGGCATCAACAAATATCTTTGAAGATAGATTCTGTCTGAGCCATTGACCACCATATGAGGAAAGCACAAATGAGGAAGACATTGCCCTTGGTTGTGAGGAGATTTTTTATCAGCACTCTTTAAAAACAGCCACTATAAGCCCATAAGCTTTACTCTGTGCTGCCCATCTTCATTCCCAGAAAGGGCTCCTTTTGGTCCTCTGTGGGTTTTGTATAGAATCTGAAGTTCCTGGCCCTGCTTCCATCGTGCACTTTGAAATATGAGAAGGGAGGCAAACAGGAAAGAAGATCTGAGGAAGCTGGTTTAAAAGAGATGAAAGTTGTTTGTTTTTTTGAAAACACATTTTTTGTAGGTTGATGGCAGTTGATTTCTGGAGGATGGTCACTGTTGGATCCCCAAATATTGCAGAATCTCATCTTGGACCTGTCATGATTTTGGCAATAATCTGCAGCCTTCTTTCAGGGGATACAGCTCTTCTGGATGAGGCTTCTGTCTGAACTCAGCCATGTTTCCACCGTCAAAGTCAAAAGACCATTCATGTGAAAACATTGTGGAAGACTTGAAAGCATCACATACACCTTCAGAAGAGTCCAAAGTGAGCTCCTGGGAGATTTCCAGGCCAGAAGATGCTGTTTGTCACAGATGAGTGAGTGGTGAAATTCATTTTCTCAGATGAGGGTTACAGACACTGAAGAGCGTTGTGACCATCAGAGTCGAGTAAACTCCATCGTAACAAAGCAATCTTATTTGAGGATTACAATTTCTTTCAGAATGCTCTGCAATCACTTTGTATAGTGCTTACAATTATACTTCAGAAACTAGTGGGATAGAAGCCTTAAAAGAAACACAACTTTAGGGATCACGTCAGTCTAGGTAAGCACAGGTGTCCATCAGTGCACTCCAGGTAAGCACATTCAACTGCATGTTGCTAATTTGGATATGAGAAAACAAATCACTGGATACTGCTAATTTTGTTTAGGCGTTAACAGCAGAAAAGGCAATGGTTGATGTTCCTGAGTCTACCTTGCTTCTTGATAAGTTATCAAATTAAACTGGATGGAATGCACACACATCCCTGGTTCTGATGTGCATATGACTCCATGGCCTGAGCACTTGTGACCCACTGCTTCATGGTAATTTGGATTTTAAAATTGTATACCTGCTTGTAAAGCAGCACCTGCCAAAATAAACTGGCCATGAAACCTTTGTGTTCACTGATCTTCCATAGAAGACTGAATATCCAGGAGCTGATCCATTTATTATACTATACGTGGCATCTCCTGGGTGACAGCCACATTCATCAAAGCTCCAGTCCTTGCAAAGGGATAATGTTCAGGAAATATTTGAGCAGCTATCAGAGAATTCATTCTTGCCCCATGGCTCTTCTCAAACTTAATTTAAAAAAAAATCTCCTTTCTATCAGTCTTCCAAAGAATACAAATTTCTTGTCTACAACTTCTTGGAGAAGCCAAAGCTAACATCAACTGTTATAACTTCTTTTTTTTTTAATAGCTACAGATCCCTCAAAGGGGCTCTTTGTTTTACCATAATGCTTTGACTTCCTGTCATAAGTAGCCTTCTAAGGAGTTTACCATCCAGACTCCATTTTCTAGGTTTATTTTGAGCCATGGGCTCCCAAAGTGTTGAATTCAGACTACAGTATTGTATTTCCTTAGCTTTTGGAAAGCTGAGAAAGGGTAGCTGAAAGAAAGGTTCCCCCAGTCATAATCCAGTGAATGGCAAATTCTAGATCAAAATGGCCTGTCTACAAAGGCAATTTTACAAAATAGAACAAAATTAAATACCTGGAGTTTTTTTTTACTGTCACATCTGGTCTCTGGTGTCCTTGAAATAGTCTTATCTATGATTTGAGAGTTTAGGTAATAATTTAATATTTTTTTTATCTACATCTACAACCATTCTGGAAGCAAGTTAAGGAAAATAAGGAAGTGAACAGCAAAGGAACAGGTTTATTTGAGGCCGAGCCCTCTGAGTCTGAATATTCAGCTTTGTCAAGTAGTTGTGTTTCATCCGTGAGCAGGTGTGAGCACAAGACAAAACAGAATAGATCGGCCTTCCCTATTGATCTGAGGTTTTTTCCAGGCTTAGGTTTGACTAGCAAAGCTGATCTGCTGTCCTCCTAATTGGGTCCAAATGTACCCCATAAAAGAGATGACTACGGCAGCTAGGGGAGATTGCTTGTCCATGAAGTGCTACTCTGCAGACAAAGGGACCTGAGTTTGGATTATCAGAATCACGTCAACGCGGGACAGAACAGTACATATCTGTAAATCCAAAGCTTGGGCCAGGGGTGAAGATAGGTGGGTACTTGGAGGTCACTGATTAGTCGTCCTTGCTGGGTGGATTAACTCGAAGTTCTGTGAGAGATCCTGTCTCAAAATATAAGGTGGAGAGCAATGAAGGAAGATGCCTGATTTTGACCTTGAGCCACTGCGCGCACACACACACACACACACACACACACACACACACACACAGACATACACGCATGCATCTGAATTCACATGTGCACAAATCCACACTAATATACACCATGCACCCACAAATACATCTGTGCACAGATGACAAATACATCCATGGGTGCAATCGGAGTGGGGTTATACTCATGTCCTTAAATCATTAGCTAGTTTGCTATCAACAGCTTCCACTTCCTAGAATATTCCAACGCTACTTAAAAAATGAGAAGCATAGCTCGACTGCCGCTTTCAAAAGAAATGTTTTAATTGTGCACATTTGATCAAAGAAAACTCTTGCCATTATTTCTATGGTCCTGGGATTAATTAGGTCAGGACATTTTCTCTCGATTGTCTCCCTTTTCTGTGTTTAATTAAGGTGGAAAAAGAAATAAAGCTAATTTTCCCTCCTTCACACGCTAAAGCCCTTACCACATTTGTAGGACAATTAAAAGCCTTAAGAACACATGAGATGGACACAGGGGCAGGAAGTAGGCGGAGCTCTGGTGACTGATCTTGGGAGCTTCCATGATACTGAAGTTCCCTCTTCTCTCCCAGCCCTTCCCCATATGCTTACATCCTTCAAGTTATCCTCTTGGTGAGTCTAACCGGAAGGAAGCATACTTGAACAGGAAACAGAGGCTTCCTTTCTCAGACCTCATTTGCATAAAATGTAACCCAACTGGCTTGCCTTTGCTTTGCCAGGATGTTCTTCAGCGCTTATGTAGTCATCCTGGGGTCTGCCTCATTCTGTGCTCTGCTTCCTGAAGTTTTTCCCTCAACTTCCCCAGGCTTTCTCTCATCAAACTGGCATAATTCTTTCTGTGAAAGCTCGGTGGGTAACCTTGGGAAGTCGGACCGGCATCCAAAAGGAATTCATTACTGTGTTGGGGGTGACATTGGCTTTCATGAAAATGAATTCTGAAACAAACTATCGGCTTTGGAAAATAATTCATTACTTTCCCTTTTGGTGGGGAGGAGGATAAAATGTCTCACATAAAAAGACCTCTTGTGTGGGTCTCCCGCGTGACCTGTCTGTCATGAAAGCATGAGGGCCGGCCGCTGTTGGGGAGCCTGGAACATGGAAGCTTTCATGGTGACTTTCAGGAGAACAAGGTGAATCATGAAATACACAAAATTATTCTCCTGTGGTTCTGTTTAAATCTGACTCTAATTGTTTCTGAGTGTGCACCTGGGAGATGCTGGATGCAGCGCAGGGATGGGAGGCGGGCTTCCCAGGTTCTGTCCAGTTCAGTGGTTAATGGCGATGACACTTTGGATGTTACTCTTTCAGTCCACCCCTCTCATGTTCTAGGCAGATACTGCCACAGTTTGCACCCTCTCAAGGCCGCAGAATACTTACTGATGGCCCCAGGATTTGAAGGTTAACAAAATACCTTCAGTGATTTCTTTTCTTAATTTTGAAACACTGTAGTAAAGTTACTTTTATTAACATCTAAGATTAATGTGTCTAGCCTGCAGGAGAACTTACTGGGTAAAGGCACTTGCTGCCAGACCTGATGACCTGAGTGTGATCCCCAGTGGAAGAGAACAGACGCCTGCAAGTTGTTCTCTGGCCTCCACATGCTTGGCACAGCACCTACACACACACACACACACACACACACACACACACACACACACACATACACACACTAAATACACGACAAAGCTAGAAAAAAATTCATGTGTCTAATAGCCATGCTTAAACATTAATACTATGTCATATTTACTTTAAACGTTTACTTAGTAAAAAGAAGGTGGGGATTATTTTAGTATTAAAAAATTCTGTGTATGTATGTGTGTCTGTGCGGGCACATGCATATGAGTGTAGGTGCCTGCAGTGGCCAGAAGAGGACACTGGATGTTCTGGAACTGGGTTACGGATAGTTATGAGCCATTATGTGGGTGCTGGGAATCAAACCCAGGTCCTCTGCAAGAGTAGTAAGTGCTCTTAACTACTCCATTTTTTCTTCTCCCTCCCTCCTTCCATTCCTTTCTTCCTTCTCTCTTGTTATTGTGTTTAAGTATTAGTGATGTGCATGTGGGCACGCTTACCAAGGTGTACAGGTAGAGAGGTCAGAGGACAACTTTGTGGAATTGTTTGTCTTCTTCCTCCTTCATTTGATTCCAGGAATTAAACTCAGGTCACCAGGCTTGTGCTGCATGTACCACTAAGCAATCTTGTCTGCCTCAGACTTTCTCTTCATGGGAACATACACATTATAGAGAAGTTAATCGAAAACTTTTGTGCTTCTCAATTGCATTCCTCTGTCTTCCACCCTAGAGACAAACACTCTCATAAATTTGGTATGTGCCCTTTCAGTCTCTTCCCATATAGCTTCATTGTCTATCTTTAATATGTAGGATCTGAAACACACAATTCTACTCCCGTGTCTGGTTGTTAGGATTCCCTTTTCCATTCTTGCAGAATGCTGACATGCTCCAGAAAGTCCCATTCACTTCCCCTCCTCAGCTCTGCAGCCTCTAGTTAAAGGGTGAGGTAATGGGTAAGAAATGACAAAACTTAGTTTTGGCTGGGGACCTATAACAAAGGTGTAAAAGCTGGGCTTCCCAGAAAACCTGTGTTTCTTGATATAAGGATGCAGTTTCAGATTCGATCTTGGGTTTTCGGCTCCGATTCTGAGTCTAAACAAAGATGCCTTGTTTGGCATGAGAACTATTATCTTATAATCTCAAGAATGAAAAGATACAAGAGAAGAAGCAGAACGCACCAGGAACCCTGTGGAAGAGACCCTGGCTGCTGGTTGAAGTCTGTGTGAAAGATGGACCAATTAATTTTCCCGCACAGATTATGCCCAGCTCCCCTTTGACCCCAGACAGAGTTATTTGCCTGAGCCTCCTGTCCCTCACTTTGTGGGATCTGACTGGTTGGTGGCATCTACAAGCCACCTTTATGGAAGCCACCTTCAGTTGCACTGAACAGAACAAGAGTATAAAGCCGCATTGGATTAGAACAGTGCCATTAATGTCTGTCTTTAAACGCAGCCAAGCAGTCCTACGTGGTGATGTGGTACCTTGATTTGGGGAATTAGAGAATTGCTATTATGCTAACATGTTGTTTTGAAACTTACTTTTTCTACCAAATATTTTGTTTGTCTCCTGTCTACCATAGGGGTGTGTGTGTGTGTGTGTGTGTGTGTGTGTGTGTGTGTGTGTCTGACAACCGAACACAACATTTCATGAATGCTTGGAAGGTCCCCCACCAAGCTCTAGCCCCAGCCCTCTGTTTACTTTTTGAGAGAAGATTTCACCAAGTTTCCCAGGTTGTCCTAGAACTCATTCGGTAGCTCAGGCCTGCCTTGAACACATCACATGCCTTCTGCCTCAACTTTTCTAGTAGCTAGGATTTCAGCCTACACCAGTAGGCCTGGCTAGATCATATACTACTAGATTGATTCTCACGAGCCATTTCATTTCTTATAAGTATTTTTCAGGTAATAGCTAACTTTTCACAGTTATCTGTTATACTGTCACAGGATCCTGTTCTCTTGTACAGACAAGAGTTTCTTTGAAACACACGCACGCGTGCACGCGCGCGCGCGCGCGCGCGCACACACACACACACACACTACTTGCACTCAATGTGGGCTCTGACTGACAGTTTTGAGGTTCTTACTTGCTGCCAAGGGGCTTTTTATTAATAGTAATTGTGTGTCTTTATGCAGTACGATATGATGTTGGAGGACATGTTTGTAATGTATAATGATCAACTCAATGTACTTACGTCTTCCTTTATCTTATATATGTGTCATTTATTTGCAATGAGGCTGTTCAGTCAGGATCCTCTCTTCCAGCACTTTTGAATTACCAAATGTAATACAATTAACTGAGTCATCCTCCTTTTAGTGGAATTTCAGATACTGTTCTGACTGTCTGTCTACGCCGTTGTACCCATTAGTCATTCTCTTCAAGTGGATTTCTGAAAGTCAAATTATTTGTGAATAATCATTTGTCTTTACTTGTGTATAAATATTCATAGGAGCGTAATGGTAGTTTCTGGGTATCTTTAAACTATACTGGGTCAATTTTTTTTTGTTTTTCTTACTTCATTCATTAAGTTTGGGGCTGGAGCTAGAATGAGATTTATCTAAAAAAAGATTTTGGCTTCCACAAGCTTCCCATTTCCTTCCTTCATTCTCCCTTTAGAGGTGAAATCCTCAACTGGGACACTCTTGGCCTTCAGGGCCAAGTCCTTCATGCTGTCAGGCTGCCCCATGTCAAACAGAACATGGTGTGGTCTCCATGGCCTCCACTGACTAAATACTAGCCTGTTCATGTGTGAACACCAAAAGTCACTCTATGCATTGGCAAATGTTCCCATGGGGGGTAACGGCACAAAATAGCCCCAGCTTTATCATTCTAAATGAATACACTGAAAGACAGACTGAAAATCACACCATCTTCTCGTACACCAGTCGGGATGCACGAAAAAAATGCAGTAGTATTTAATTGGGAGACAGTAGTCAGTGTGAACGTATGTAGATCAATCTCTGAATATGATGCAAATCAAGGCTGGCACTTACTTATAGAGGCTACATTGCATTGCAGTCAGTTAAATTTCTTAAGCAGAATATAATTACCTTTTAAAAGATAAATCTGGGAGAATTAGAGTCTATAATCTGTTGTAGGAAAATGATGTTTAAGCCTGGGCTTACAAATTTCAATTTTATTCCTCCTTTTCTCTTTCCCAGCCTCCACTCTCTTACTGCAAAGACCAGAGGGAGGCAGCCAGGCAGATAGATAAATGTAACCAAACACAATAAAACTTGGTGTTGAAACAGAGAGTAGATTCGGGAACGATGAGAAAAACACTCACTGAAGGACCCGCATGCTGCTAGCAGAAGGCTGTAAATTAGCACTCTGCACTTTCATGGCCAGTAGGAAAAAGGAAACCTAGTCAGTCACAATCCTGAGGGACCATCTGTCAGAGGCAATGCTGCTGGTCCTGAGACCTAGGTCCGACAGGAAGTCATCCCACTGGGCCTGACAAAGTCACACTGTACACCATGCATCAATCAGCATCCTCAACAAACACTGTAATAAGTTGCACAAGACTGGAGGGGGCTGTAATTGCCTTTAAAAAAATACCAATTGTAATTTACAACTCTCATGAACACTTCTGAAGTCACCAAAACACCAAATGATTAAGAATTTTCTACATAGTACTTTTAAAATAATTCTTTCAAGTGTCTATTTGATGCTCTGCAAATATTTTGATGAATTTATGTATTTTTGACCATACTCTTGCAGGCTTTTAAAATTCCATGATTTGTGCTTTGACTCCCTAACCCTTCCCCCACCCAAAAAATATACTCAATGGAGCTATTGTAGGGTCACTGTGGCTTGTGCTACTAACTTAATAGCGATTTATGTAACTTCATTTCCCCAGTCTGCTCAGTTGCTCACACGCTGTAAGTCTCAGGGGCACCTTATAAATTAATAATTTTTAAAAAGCCTACAGTAATAGCTGTGAAACCAGCAAAACCCACATTGGGCAGGTTTCACTTTCTGTTCCAAATTGCTAGCACAGGTCTATTAGCAAGCAGAGCAATCATGAGGCTTAGAGGGGCTTTACCTGCAAATACATCCTTAAAAGAAGATTCTACAGAGTGGGTACAGGTGAAATCACTAAAACTTTCAGTTCCTGTTGTAATTCAGAAAACACTGATATTTATCATCATCATCATCATCATCATCATCATCATCATTGCTGTTGCTATCATTACAAATAGTGAAGGTTGGGATGCATACATAAAGCCTGCCCCAGGGGCAGCCTGGAGCTATATCCCAGCAAGTTACTGTGCGACTGTATTAGGAGAATTTTATCCGTCATCAATAAAAAATGAGCATTGCCGTTATTATGGCAGTTTCCACAGTGACGGCTGTTTCTATTACATCTCATAGTAAAAGGGCGATTCTCTTCCCCCATTAGACGGTGTCAACTCATCCACCTTTCCGACATGAAAATACAATGCACAATCTTACATGGACTCTTCCCTAGTGAAGCTGCATTCCCATGAAGTCCGGGGAATGGCCATAACGGTACTAAACCATGGCCAGAAAGTAAAAAAAATAAATTACATTAAAAAAAATAAACCAATAACAGCACTGAATGAAGTACTTCCATCCCTTTATCCAGAAAGGAATAGAGTTGAAAAATAAATTGGATAAAATCCATATTTTACAGAGTGTGCCTGGGATCCTTTCTGGCAGAATTATGCCACACTGGTGCCCTGGATGCTACACACTGGACATGTTGTCTGAAACCCCAGTAGAGAAGCATATCCTTCAGTGTGCCCCAGGCTCTCTGGGGTCAGGGCTGTGAGTAGTCAGCAAAAGTAAGGAATCCTCACAGCAGCATTAGAGGTCACTTCCTCCACCATTCTTTGATTTTCCTTCCCCTAAACATTTTGTATTTCTTGTATTTATTATTATTATTATTATTAATTATTATTATTTTAACTCAATAAGTCCAAGTGATGTCATCAAATGTGTAGATAAGACTTATGGGTAAATCCTTAAAGAGTATGCATAGGAAAGTTCCAGAAGACTGATTCAGAAGAGAATTTCTGAGTAAAGGCCCACCCAGTCTTAGCCCTGTTCTTTTGCGATTGCCTTCCCCTTTTCCTACAAAGGCATCTGACCAGGTCATGTGATTCCCTACTCTAAGAAGCAGTGGCAACCTTGCGGGCATGCTCTCTCTTTGTAGCTGATTGGATTGGAGGAGTCACATTTTTCTCTTCCAGTGAACGGGTTTAGCAGAAGGTCGGTTGTGAAAAGCTTCGTTCTTTTATGGGCAAAGGACCAGAAAAAGCTAACTTGCACAGAGAAAAGGACAGGAGAGAAATGAAGAAAGAATGCACATACAAGAAATGGAGGGGGCCGGGTGAGATGACTCAGCTGATAGACTTGCACTTAAAACTAAGACCAAGGAACCGAGCTCAGTCTCTGGAACCCACAGGAGGAAGGAGAGAGTCAATTTCTGCAAATTGTCCTCTGATTCCCACATGTGTGCAACGGCATTCAGGTGCCCACACACATCCACACTAAGTAAACAAATAATAAATATAATAAAAAAATTGAGAAATGGAAGCAGATGCTTAGTATATCAATAGACTATTGTGAGGGGAGGAAAGGAATCATCTTCGCAGGCTCCCACTCTGCAGTCCTTATGAGGTTCCACTCAACAGCATCCCTTTGCTCAGGTGCCATAAGACTCCAAGGTTCTTGGTGCTGGGGGTCGGCTGTGCTTCTGAATTTGTACGGGGTTTAACAGCTGCAGCTATGAAAATTCCTAAGACTGTGTCTGAAACCTTGACTTGCCAAAGTCAAGGTCAGACTTCTTGACCCGGACCTTCTCAAGGCCATCCGTTGCGGGAAAGTGACCCCACATGTGAACTCTGGCATCCATGTGTGGACTGCGGCATGCATGTGCACATATGTACATGCACCAAAATAAATAAGTAAAAATTAAGAAATAATAATTAAGGTGTAGTCCTTTAAGATCAAAGATTTGGAAGAGAAACAAGAGAATGTATTTTTCTTTTTCAGCCCTGATGGATGTTCTTGGTTTTCTGCAATTAGTTTGGGTCAACATATCTTTTATCTTTGAACAAAACATAATCAGTGGCAAATCATCTCTTATCTATAAATAAATTCTTAGTGAACACATGGGACTTCTAAGTCAGAAAAATACAGAGATTGTTGTGATAATAATTAGCAAATTACTCTTTGATGTATGAATGAGAGATAAGCGTATCGAAGATTAAGCATTTATTAAGTGCTGTTTTTTGCTGCTCCCAGCGTCTAATAAAGATTAAGATTCTTAAGAAATAAATCCTTGACAAGTAAATTCAAATAAATAAATGAATGCAAAAATAATAATTACATTTAAATTTAAGGAAAAAAGCAACTCCCTGCCTTCAGGAAATATAAGAGAGAGCTTGGAATCTGGCATATTTTCAGGTATAGTTTTCAATGAATAGTAAATTTGAAAAAACATCTGTCTTTGGCTGGTTTCTACTACTATGTTTGAGGAATTAACTTATTCTATGGTCTATCTATTGGTCTAAGCAACCTGTTAGCCAGAGAGTTGTGTTGCAAGACATGCTTTAATGATCCAGCAAATCCCAAGAGTGGATATACTGCTGAGAACCATGAAGGCAGTGTAGCTTGGTGTAAAGAAAGAAGAGCAAAGCAAACTTCTTAATCCCACTCATCATGCCATTGATGAACATATGACATTGACAGAGGCATTGACTCGGCACACTCCCATGCCTCTCGGAGGCCAAAGATCCAGCAATAATCCCATAATCCTGTCTTCAGCATTTCTTGCCTCTGAACCTCCAAAGCGTCCTTGCTTTCCAATGGCTTTATTCTTTAGTCCTTAAATGGAGTTTGCATAGAAACTCAAAATCATGCCAATGCTTCATTTACACAGATGGTACTCATAAAGCCAGCTCACATCACGTCTCACTAGGTAGTATGCTTTCACATAAAGTTGAACATAAAGACTTAAAAAGAACAAAAGCAGCCATTCCCTTAAAGCATGGAGAACCCACACAAAGCAGATGGAACAGGGAAGCTTCAGGAGGGTATCTCTGCCTGGGACGCTTATCCACTGTTCCTGAAAGACACCTATGCACCCACAAGAGTCTGCATGGACTTTCCAGGGAAGTCTTAGATGGAAGGTAGGCTTACTGAGAGTAAAAGAAAATTTATAAAAACTCAATTTTGAAAACCGCAGATGATAACGCATAGGCATTTCCCTGGCTAGGAGACAAGAAGCCCTGCATGGGGAGAAAGGCTGTTTCCAGATAGAACCATCAAACGCCAAGTCAGTTGCATGAGATCGTGGGCTGTCGGAACATAAATTCAAGATGGGACATCAAGGGAGATGCAACTATGGGGGACAATTAGTGAAATCCTGGAGGCCGAAGTGGAATCCACAGACTCGGTTCTCTTCCGGGGAATTGTCCTTTTCTCAGATAACTCAAATCTTCTAGAGAGTCTGGGAGGATGGCTACACAGTGTGTTAAATTACTAAGAACTAAATAAACGATTTTTATAGATCTGCAAGCATTTCTTCTTCTATGTTATCCAGATGTCTGGGGATAAATGGAGCAAATAGCAAGCAAATAAATTCAAAGGAAATTAATTAATTAGCAAACCCCTTGTAGTTCAACATCAGAATTAACAATACTTACTACAAACATCTTTCAAATTGATTATTACAGATTATAACCAGAAAGCATAAATGCTAAGTCAAAGGACCTTGAGAGTCCATTGAAACAGTTGTTGTAATCTGATTACTAGGGCCTGACTGTTGTCTGTGTCCAAGGAGCTGGCAGAAAGGACAGTATTATTTCTGAAGACTGAAAACTCACTCTCAGCCTGCATTGCAGGATTTCTCTGATTTCAAAGCTTACCTCACAGCAAACCATGATGTGTCATTAAGGGTTTCTCAGATGTGACTTCAAATTTCAAGCAGGTTTGGTAGGGCGTGGCTATAGTCCCAGAACTTGGGAGATGGAGGCAGGGGGATCAGGAGTCCAAGGTCAGTCTCAGCTACAGGAAATTTGAAGCTAGCTTGGGCTGTATGAGACCTTATCTCAAACAGCCAAGATTAAATAAAATGCAGGTTTCCAGAAAATACGTTAGAGTAGTTCAGGAAATTAGCCAGAGATAAAAAGATGACAAGAAGGATGCAGCACCCAGAAATATTAGTTTAAGAAGTATAAGAAGTAGCGCTTATCGAAGGTACATACGACTATAGATGTCTATGTGTAACGCTGCGACTGAATCTCATTAGAGGATGATATGGTGTGCATTTGAGTCTACAACTAAAAATACAGCCAGCACACACAGATTTGGGACTCTGGAAGATTTTAATTGAAAAAAAAAGAATTATTGCTCCAGTCCTGTAATTATTGAGACTGCTGACCAGTGCTGTTTAAAACTCCTTGTAGTTGAGGTTCATCATCATTTTGGATAAAAATAGGGAAATGGCATATACTGCCTCTTAAGAGGCAGAGAGCCTTGCATCATCTGGCCTAATTAACTGGTTAGAATAGGCATCCATAAAAACGGGAGCTAGCACTTCAGGATCCATTATCATCACCCTGTGAAGCTGCTCTCCTTAGCTGACCGATTTCTCTCTGTCTAAGCTTCAGGATCCCATCCCAAAATGTACTGAAGGAAGCCTCTGCCCAAATATCCTTCTCTCTTTAGTCCTCTCAGTGGTTTGACAATCTGCTAATGGGTTATATAATGAACCTAAGTCCCCAGAAGGTTTTATCATATGGTTGGGCTTGGGGTTTACAGCTTACTACAGTTGGTTCCATCAAAACTGAGCAGTGTATAATCTGTTGTACATTCTCTTCTAGACAGCACACTGTAACTAAAACTGTTGGATTTTAAACGTTTGTTCCATAAAACATGAATCCCCAAAATCATAGCAAAAAAAATTATAACAAAAACACCCATCACCTATCAATATTCCTTGAAGACCAAAGGAAAAAGGTTGGTTTCCAGGTAAATGTTTGCATGCTACACATTGACTTTGTATTTCAAGGTAAACACTTTCAATGCCCGGTGGTGACTGGTTCTTTCAGGAAGATTGTCAACCATTAGCATATTGTTTGGATGCTTCCAACTGTAAATAAGCCATTTCTCTCTACTTAATCAGAATTATCAACTTGCCTGATTAAAGAGTGTTTTTATTTTACTTGTAGAATATATTAATATGCCACGGAATGCCATTATCTTATAATATGTAATCAAAGGATATTAAATCAGAATTTTGGAATCTACCACATTAATTTTTTTACATTTATTTTGCAACAAGTCCATTTTGGCAGGCAATTTTAGGGTCTTGGATATTGTTCCAAGATTGGTTTCCCCCCTCTAGGACTGGAGATGGCAGTGGAGATTCCTTATTTTTATTCCAAATTGTCTCATGGTGAGCAAATAATTTTTGTTCAGTTGCCAGAGATATTAGTAACTGCTTTATTTAGAGAATTAACAAACTTCTTACCAGGCCTAGGAGTAGAAGAATATTTATAATTTTCAGTGGAATAGTAATGACTTGTCAAAACTGCCATGATAATGCAGAATTTACATTGTCACCATACAAATAATCCCTATACCAAAGAGATGAGAGATAAAATATATTGGGTATTCCAAACATTGATATGAGGCTTACCAGAACAAATTCTTGTAGAAATAAACAAACAACAAAACAAACAAAACAAAAGAAAAAAAAAAAGAAGGGGAAGTGAAAAGCAAAATGATGGGCAGGGATGAATCCATTCAGCCAGATTCACAGCCTCAGAGTAACAACTAATTCATATACAGCAAGAGTAAGAATCAATAGGAACCATTCCACATAAACATACATTAAAAGAAGCAAGTCATGGCAGGGGCAAGACAGCCTAATGCGAAATAAACAAACAAACAAACAAACAAAAAAACCTTTGGAAGTTTAAAAAAAAAGTCACTAAAAAATAAAGCATGAATTAGATAAAACAACCACACAGATGGGAAAAGAAATCATGAATGAGTCAGTCCTGGGCTGATGACATCATGAGAACACATCACAAAGAGCAGAAGAGATCTGTGCAGGACATACAAGGGCAGTTGCAGAAGAACCAGAAGATCTGAAAGGCTCTGGAGAGTATAGAGAGACATGGGAAAGAACTCCAGAATTCACACACATCCAGCTGAGTTTCCCTGGAGTGAATCAAGACACGGCTCACAACAGAGTTGAATCCTGAGAGGTACACAGATAATAATGAATCAAATCAGAAGTAAAGTGTTAAATATAACTGAAATAATCTTTCAACCTACAAGGAAAGCATTAACTACAAAAACAAAGGATAGAAACTTCCAGGAAATATTCTTTAGCAATAGACATCCTAGAAAGCCATGCACTTGGGTATTAGAGGTACTGAGCACAGTGTCTGCTGGGCAGGACTTTAGGTCCAGCTAAATTTTAAATATGAAGGAAAAGATGAGATTTTTGAACATGTACCCAGTAAGAGTGTTCATACAAACACTCAGCTTAAAGAATAGTTTTTTTCAAGAAGAAACGTGATCTTGGACATTGACAGAATGTCATTGAATATAATGATTTATTGACTGTTAAAAGAATGTGCTATTTTGCACATTTTGAATGTAAAATTATAGCTTTAATTGAAATAAGAGAGCTTGAGATAATTAATGCAAAGGAGCATTTTTTATAAGCTCAATATAGTACAGGACAGAAAAATGTCACACACATGAGAATTTGTTAGACACTGTTACTAAGTGCATTGTTTGGTTTAATCCAGAGTAACAATGTGAGAAGGGTTTCTAAGCCAGCAGAGTAAAATAAAAAAGACATCATTAAAAATTTTATTAACTTAAATCATAATAGGAGAAGAAAAATGGAAAGGATATAAACAGAGAACTCAATATCAGATGATAGGAATAAAATTAACTACATCCCTCAGGTTGCATAGCACATGGCCTGCATTTCCAACACTCAAAAGTCAGAAGCAGGGGGATTAGTTAGACATCTGAGACTAGCTAGCTCTACATGCTACATAGAAATTTCCAAGCTAGCCAGATTTTATCCTTACCAGACCCCACAAAAAGATTAAACAAATCAATAAAGGTAAAAGATCAAGCTTACACCAAAAAATATAATTGCTTTCTTGTGTTCATTAATCAAAATCCAAGAGAAAACTACCTTAGCAAACTGGAAGTATGCATTTAGAAAATGATGCCGTATAAGAGCCAATAGAAAAAAATAATACAGGGATTTTATTTTTACATCAGGTCAATAATTACTGAGAATAGAACTGAAACAAAGAATAATAAAAAGAATAAAGTTCACAAGCTATGCATCAGGATCACAGTTGTATCTTGGCCTACGGGGAGCTGGCCTACGCCTATACTGAGTCTTTGTCTAAATCAAAATCTTGCAGAATGGAAAGGTCAAACTTTGCAAACACAGGATCATAATGGAACAGTTTAACTCAACTGTCAGACACAGCACCAGCCAAACAATCAGAAATAAGACAGTTAAGATATGCCCATTTTGAATGAAGTACAAACCAGAAAAAGTGCGAGAGGAAGAGAAGGGGACAGAGGGAAAGGAGGGAAGGGGGAGGGAGACATGAATGTGTAATAAAAGAATATAAAACATACTTTCATTCCAAGCACTCAGGAAACGTTGCTTGCATTAATACATCCCACATTGTTTGACTCTTGAAAATTAAATTAAATTAGTAATCCAAGAGTAAATAGATGCTTTCTATTAGAATGTTTGAAATTTAGGAAGGCATGTCTAAATGGCTTGTAGAAATTTAAAAATATTTAGAGTTGAATAACTACAAATGCAATAAGTAATGACAAGAACTATTTAACTGGCATTTTATTTAGAAGGAGATTAGAGACTTGCATGCCTTCATTTAAAAAAACCAAGAATATTTGAAAAGAATGGATTTAGCTTTCAAATCAAGCAAGAAATAACAACAAAGTCTTAAATAGTAAAGAGAAGAAATCTTCCTTAGTAAGAAAAATATTAAAATGAGTAAGAAAATCAAATCAAATAAACCAACTAAATATTCTTCTTTAAGAAGCTAATAAATAATCATATTCCCAAGAGGAATGACTAAGAAAAACAGAGGAATTGAAAACATTATGAACAAACATGATATAATCACAGATATATTCATTTTTGAGGCCATAAAGGAGCATTGTAACAAAAAGTAAGAGATAGTTGAAAACGTAATGAAATACAATATTACTATTTTCTTTTTTCTTATTTTTACTTTTATTTTTGAGACAAAGTCTTATTATGTAGCCATGGCTGGCCTGGAGATCTCTAGAAACACAATATTTCTAATGAAAATTTCCAAATCAAAACTGAGAAACTGTAACAAATGGCCATTAAAGGAATTTAATCTATAATCAAAATTGTTGCCCTCCTCTCTTACTTTCCAGTGAAATGAATTCCAGGACTTGACTATTCTTGGGGCTCATTTTATTCAAACATTTAAAAGCCAGTAAATACAAAATGTTTACCCAAACATAAAAGTGGAGAAAACTGCCAATGTTTTTTATGAGGCAAGAAATAACCTTGAAATCAGAATCAGACAAGAACACACATAAAAACATGAAAATTATGAGTGCAGACAGAAAGTTCCTAAATAAAACCCTAGAGTAACATGAGTAGGCAGTTCACAGAGAAGACTTGCAAGCATGTAGACTTTATGAGAATTTAAGTAAAAGTGCATAATTAAAACACAAAGATAAAGAACATGAGCTGGAGAGGTGGCTCAATGGTTAAGAATGAGCACCACACTTACAGATGACCTGGAGTTCAGTTTCCACTTTGGGTGCTTCACAGCTGCTTGTTACTCCAGCTTTAGGGGGTCTGATGCCCCCTTCTGACCTCCACAAGCCCCTGCAGTCATGTGCACACATACACACACTTATGCATACACACTGACACACAAAATCACTATTTGCATAAAAGGTTGCAAACATTGAGGAATGTTTTATGATGATATGAAATGTTGGCAAACACAGGAAGAAGCAAGATTTCCATTCTTGGTGGGAAAGTCATGAATGGCTACAACTGCAAACATCTTGTTCAGCAACTGGGCACTATCCAATAGGATTGAAGAAATGAACCTTTAGTGATGTCAGAATTCTTTGAGGCAGGTAGTCAAAAACTAGAGTCTTGTAAAACTGCACAACTGAGGTGGGCAGCTTGGGAACTGAGGCTGTGTGTGTGTGTGTGTGTGTGTGTGTGTGTGTGTGAACTGCAGGACTGTGTTTGTGTAAATGTGTAAATATATATACTGCAGGACTGTGTGAGTGTGTAAACTGCAGGACAGTTTGTGTGTGTGTGTGTGTGTGTGTGTACTGAAGCACTGTTTATGTGTGTGTATGTGTGTGTATATACTGAAACACTATATATGTATGTGTGTGAACTGGAGTGCTGCATGTGTATGTGTGAATGGAAGCACTGCTTGTGTGTGTGTGTGTGTGTGAGAGAGAGAGAGAGAGAGAGAGAGAGAGAGAGAGAGAGAGAGAAAGAGAGAGAGAGAACTGGAGCACTATATATATATATATATATGTGTGTGTGTGTGTGTGTGTGTGTGTGTGTGTGAGAGAGAGAGAGAGAGAGAGAGAGAGAGAGAGAGAGAGAGAGCTGGAGCACTGTGTGTGAACTGAAGCACTGCGTGCATGTGTGTGTGTGCGTGTGTGTGTGTGTGTGTGTGTGTATGTTTGTGAAATGAAGTACTATTTATATATGTGTGTGAGTGTGTGACTCACAGCACTGTTGATTTGTGTAACTGTGTGAGCTAAAACACTATATGTGTATATGTGAGTGTGCGAACTACAGCACTGTTGAT
This sequence comes from Peromyscus attwateri, assembly GCA_902168425.1. Taxonomy (NCBI): domain Eukaryota; kingdom Metazoa; phylum Chordata; class Mammalia; order Rodentia; family Cricetidae; genus Peromyscus; species Peromyscus attwateri. Next base: position 4,082 of record CABHPP010149064.1, on the reverse strand, counting down.
TTGTGTGTGTGTGAACTGAAGCACTGCTTATATATCTATGTGTGCGTGAGTGTGAACTGAAACACTATTTATATGTGTGTATATGAGTTTGTGAACTATAGCACTGTTGATTTGTGTGTGTGTGAACTGAAGCACTGCTTATATATCTATGTGTGCATGAGTGTGAACTGAAACACTATATGTGTGTGTATGAGTTTGTGAACTATAGCACTGTTGATTTGTGTGTGTGTGTGTGTGTGTGTGTGTGTGTGTGTGTGTGTGTGTGTACTGGAGTACTGCTTATAATAACAACAAAAGTACAAGTTAAGTACAAAGCTCCCTCAGGGAAAATAAGCAAGTACCTTTAAAATGAGCAGTTACCTTTATAATGAAACTGGCGTGTGCAGAAGTTTGTAACTGAGCTGGAAGTTCATGTTGCAATGTTTAAAAAAATTCACACACTTAAAGATAAGTGGAAAAGTACAAAATGATATAACAGACTCTACACACAAACTTGAAAGCACAAAGCCCACTGGGGTGGTTTATAGACACATGCATACATAGTCATAGCCTATAAACAGCTCAAGTAATCAACACTGATAACAGCAGATACAACCTCAAGCAATATGCCTGCAGGGGAACAGAAATGTGCACTCTGGGTAAAAAAAAAAATGTTGTAGGACAAAAGGAAAATCAAAGAGCAAAGTGAACTAAGTGAGCTATGCTAAATATGCTGAGTTGGTGACTGTAACTAGGAAAGCACCACATATGAAAACATTTGTTGTGGGTAAAGCCATGCATGTTCAGCATTAAGTGTGTAGGTCAAAAGAGAGGTTCCACTCCCCTGAACTGAAGAACCATCTGGAGGATTTAGAAAACAAAATAGCACATTAAGTCCATAGAAAACCGCAGGATCACTGCAGAAGAGGAGGCAGAAAGATTGGATGAGCCAGAGCCAGTGGATGGCTACAGGGAAACTGTCTTTCCAACACAACAGGGCAGTTGCGTATGTAAACTTAAAGCAACTGTGTACACAACAGTCCTGCATGAGCTCAAGGCAGACCAAATTCCAATTTGGAGAAGGGAGGTGGGCATGAAGTGCCGCCTGTTGCTGTGGAATGTTGTTGTGTACGCTGTGAATATGTGTTGCTCTGATTGGTTGATAAATAAAATGCTGACAGGCCAGTAGCCAGGCAGGAAGTATAGGTGGGATAAACAGACAAGGAGAATTCTGGGAAGAGGAAGGGCTGAGTCAGGAGTCACCAGCCAGAGACAGAGGAAGCAAGATGACAAGGCAGAACTGAGAAAAGGTCCCAAGCCACATGGCTAAACATAAATAAGAATGATGGGTTAACTTAAGTGTAAGAGCTAGTCAATATTAAGCCTGAGCTAATGGCCATACATTCATAATTAATATAAGCCTCTGTGTGTTTATTTAGGTCTAAGTGGCTGCACACTGGTCAGGACACAGGAAAACTTCCAACTACAACCTATAGATAAGGAGCTATTAGTAACTAATGGCAGCAGGGACAGGAATGTCAGCTTTTTAAAGAATATACCCCATGATAAGTTGACCACACTAGTGGAAGACCGCATATCTAGGAAGATATAAGCATTATACATTTAACTTGATAAGCTTTTAAGAAAACAAAGAAGACACAAAATTGGGTGGGTTGAGAAGGTGACTGGATCTGGGACAAGTTGGAGCAGGGGGTGAATATGATCAAAACACACTGTACAAAACTCTCAATGAACTAATAAACCTTTAAGTACAAGGAAATAAAGAATACAAAGTAAAAACTTTAATGAGACTGGTTAAAAGAAAAACACTTTTCAACTCATTAGTTGGGAATACCAAAAGAACAAAAAATAGCAGGTCAGTTTACTTAGGAAAATAGACCCCAAAATACTGGGCAAAATACCAACAACCCCAGTTGTACAATCATTCATCTTAGAACCATTTAACTTTATGGTAGTATAAAAATGACAGGAATGCAGTAGAGACCAGATTCACGAGGAGATGTGGTGGATCAAGCCTGTAATGCATAATTAGGAAGCTGAGGCAGGAAGATTGGAGTGAGATGGACTGAACTACCTAGTTGCTTCTAGACCAGCCTGAGTCACAGTTTCAGAGCCTATCTAAAGAAAACAAGGAAGCAAAGAAGGAAGAGAGAGAGGGAAGAAGGGAGGAAGGAAGGGAAGCAGGGAGGGAGGGAGGGAAAAGAAATAGGAGGTGGTGAGGGAGGAAGAGAAGGAATCATATTTTGGATTGTAATCCCTTCCTAAGCTAGCATGATGAACACAAAAATACCCCATCAGCCACACAATAATTAAGATAGTCTTCCAATATTGTGTTGCAAACACACATTTTTTACAGATATTTAATAAATCACATTTATTTATGTGCTATCATAAAATAGGCTTGTCATGTTATTTCACCCTACTGTAGGGTAATGCAATTGATGTAGGCTGGACTAAGCCAAATCCAGTAACTGAAGGACGTTAAATGCATTAAGTGAAACTTAACCTGCAATATTTTCAGTTTGTGATGAGTTTTCCAGGATACAACCTCATGTTAATTCAAGAAGTGAGATCTCTCAGTGTTCACATGGGATGAAATGACTCCATAAATAAAGGTGAGATGTTAAAAAATGAAGCCGGTGTTTATAGAAAATGGAGATGAGACTGGTAGCATCTCACTAGGTGTTGACAATTGATTTTATAGTATTTTCTTTCTGTGGTAGGCTAAATAACACACCATGGATGATGTCTGCAATTACCCCATAGCCCATGAGTGTGATTCATTATATAGCCAAAGGGACTTATAGACATGATCAGCTTACAGATCTAAAGATTGGGACATTATTCTTCAGTGTCCTGGTTGGGTCAATATAATCATAAAGGTCTTCATATGAAGAAGACAGGAGTGTCAATGTCAGGATATGACAACAAAGATGAAGCTTGGAGGGACCTAGTGTGCAAGCCAAGGCATGCTGGTAACCTCTAGTATGTGGAAAAAGGAAGGAAACATACTCTTCAGAACCTGTAGAAGGAGAATGTCTCTGTAATGGTCTGATTTGGACCTGAAACACTGTAAGATTGCAAACCTACACTGCTTTAAAAACAAACTACTGGAAAAAATTTTAAAGAGAGCTGCACTAAAATAGCAACATTTCGTCATTAATAATAGAAGGCTTGAAAAGTAGAACCAGGGTGGAAGTTCCTTCTTTTTAAAAGACCTCTCCCTCTCTCTCTCTCTCTCTCTCTCTCTCTCTCTCTCTCTCTCTCTCTCTGTGTGTGTGTGTGTGTGTGTGTGTGTGTGTGTGTGTGTGTGTGTGTATAAAATGCAAATATCCCCCATGGCCAAGTGTGGGATGATTTCCCTCTGAAATCAGATGTGAAACAAGGATATTCATTCTTCCTACCAACTGCCAGAGTGCAGGGAAAAATGGATGATGAAAATCTTGAAGAGGAATAAAGGAAAGCTCCATTATTTGCAGATGACATGATTATGAATAAAGATCCAGAAGAATCTGTAATGAATATTGCAGTGGAGATATGAATTTAGCAAGTCAAAAGGATATGAGGCTCTTTGAAGAGCTAGTTCATAGCCATTTCATTCAAAAGTGAGCCTGGAACATGTTGTTATGTCAAAAATTAAAGCAGGGCCCAAAAGCAGAAGAGGGTGTGTCAAGACATTACAAAGACAATTTGAGGAGGCTCCCCACTGTCTCCATAAAGGAAAATTTATTCTCAGAGTTAGCAGAAGCAGGCATTAACATTGAATAGAATGAGAATTCATCAGTCAGTAATGACAGCAAATAAATAAAGAGGGAAAAGCCCTTTTGTTTGAGACACGCTTATATTAATTAATTCCTACAAAGAACACAAATGGTTCCTTAAACTATTGTGTGGATAGTTGAAGAGGACAAAGCCTTTCTTCAGACTTAAAGTATTTTTCCACACTTCACTGTCAGTTATTAATTAAGGATATAAATGGCAATGAGGAATTAATGGTCATTTCACAGTGAACATCACAGTAATCAAATGATCAAATTAAATTTCAGCAGCAGATGACAAATATATATATATATATACACACA
>CABHPP010149063.1:44032-98373 GCA_902168425.1 Peromyscus attwateri | reverse complement strand
CCCCCCCCCCCCCCCCCCCCCCCCCCATTTCCATCTCCTCCAGGGCAAAGACTCCCCAGAGGATTGAGATCGACCTGGTGGACTCAGCCCAGGCAGGTCTAGTCCCCTCCTCCCAGGCTGAGCCAAGCATCTCTGCTAAGCCCCAGGTTTCAAACAGCCAATTCATGCACTGAGCACAGGACCCGGTCCAACTGCCTGGATGCCTCCCAAACAGATCAAGCCAATCAACTGTCTCACCCATTCAGAGGGCCTGATCCAGTTGGGGGCCCCTCAGCCATTGGTTCACAGTTCATGTGTTTCCATTCGTTTGGCCACAAGTCCCTTGTATTCCATCCATCCCTGGTCCCAACAACTCTTGCTCACATAAACCCTCCTCCATCCTGCCCCGGACTTCCCTGCTGGAAAGGGGTCTATCTTAACTGTTTCTATTGTTATACAAAATAACACATACTGGGGAACTCTTAAAATCTGAATTGATGTCTTTCCATTCTTGACGCTGACCAGGCTTGGGCACAGTCAATGAAGACTGGATGCTAACAAAGCGGTTCAGACATCCCTTTTCAATGCATGCTTTATTGTGAAATGGCATGGGATTCTCTGGGGGCTGCTTTTAAAGGTACTAATCCCATTCCTTGAGAGCTCTGTCTTCATGATCTCCTCATTTCCCAAAGCCCTCACCTTGGGATTTAACTTTTGCCTCATGAATTTGAAAGGAAGGCCCAGGAACATACATTCTGCAGAATGCCCTGAGCACATTATTTGATAACCACATCTACCTCATTGAAGCACTGCTTCCTCTTGATGTTTTCACTGCTGTTCTCACCTTAATTCCGTCTTTTGTCACCGTGAATAGTGTTCAGTCTTCCGAAAACTCTGACTGATTGAGGATTTCTGTATAGGCTGGGAAGGTCGGTAATGGATATATTCACACTTTAGCCAGAAAAGAATCTTCAAAGTTTGCAATAAACTGAGCAATCTCCAGGGATCAAAACAGTCCCTCAGATTCAATACCAGGTGTCTTCCCCAATCTTAGCTTCACAACTTCCCAGCCATATCAGCTGCTTACTCTGAGCAGGGAGTCTACTGTTCCTGCTGACACAGGCTGAGAATAAAAAGGCACAGCTGCTGCAGGCATACACTATACCCGACAATTCCTCAAAGCAAAAATGAGGGTGATGTATAGTGTCCACAGGGTATGGAGGCTTTTATCCTTTTTCTCTTCTCCTTCCTCCATTTTTTTTCCTCTGAATACCTATATTCCACTTTCTCCTTCAGTATATTATCTCTAAGATATTGTTCTCTCTTGTCACTTAGGTAGGTCAATCAGAATTGGAGAGCCCAAATCAACACAGTTGATATTTCAACAGAGACAAAAGCACTGGGAATAGGTACAGTAAAATGTCCCTTTTGGGGATAAAAATAAAGAAGAACATTAGTCAGCAAGGATGGACTGATTAAATTGCTTGTTGTATAAGTTGTAATATGGTCATGCTATCCTAAGGAGCAGAGAAGCAGGAGACATTTTATACTTCCTAAACCTAGTTATTAATATTAACTGTTTAATAACATTGCACTCGAGTTTGTTATCATCACTCTGGTTCTGCTCCCTTTGGAATCAGTGAGAAATTGAACTTTGAAAGTCTACTCCTAGTTTTGGACCACAAGAGCTAATGTTAGGCTAACAGGAAGCCCTAGTGGTTAAAAATGTTTGCAATCAACCCTGAAGACCTGAGTTCTATTCCTGGAAGCCACATGCAGAAGATAATAGACTCTTAAAAATTGTCCTCAGACTTCCACAAGCACACTGTGGCACAAACAGGCACAAACAGGCACACACACACACACACACACACACACACACACACACACACACTTTAGTACATGTGTAGACACAAATAAATAATGAATTAAAGAATAGAATTTAAAATGTTTCCATAGAAATGGTTGCATTATAAAAGATCTTTAAAAAATATGTCTAACTATTAGAGTTTGGAACTAATCTTAAATTAACTGAAGCATTCGTTTAGAACATGAAAATAATGAAATGGACATAAGAAACATTAGTGAGTCACCCTTTCCATTGTGAGAACTAGTAAATGATAATTAAACTTGGGCTGGTAAGGTACTATTGAGCAAGCAATAGCAGGAAATGTTCTTGAGTTATACATTATAAATAATTTGTATTAGCCATAAACTATATTAACTACTTCATATAATACAAATCTATGTTGAATTTTTAAAATTCTATCTGTTGATACTTTCTTCTAATTCACAGAATTTGGGACTCACAGAACTACCCTCTTCTGTATGTTAAACAAATACTGTCCATTGATTTACATCCCTATTCCATTGTAGCACCTTTAAATGTCAAGATGAGCCATGCTGGAAAGAGAATATCTTTCGTAACAACTCAAAATTCTACTTATTAGAGACAGTATATAAGCAAATCTATAAGAGATATTTTGAAATTTTTGTTGTTTTTGTTGTTCTGGATCAGAACACAATAATCTCAAAGCATTTTGTGTATGGCAAGGGTTGGGATCTCTGTGTGTTTTATAATAGATGATTTAAGCACTATTTCTTTCCGTGGGGACATTAAGTCATCAAATCTGATATTTATTTTGGTCTTAGCATTTGTTGAGAAGCAATCAACAGCATACATTTGAAAAGATCATACTTGTCCACCAAAACTCAAGACAAATTTTGTAACCATGCATTTATTCAGCAAATATTTATTATATTATTTAATATGTAAGTTGTTATTCCAGGAAAAACAAAGATAACTATATTAGAACTTCAGGTGTAGTTCTGTATGTTCATTTAAGGCATATATTAAATTACAAGTTATGATTGGGTATGACAGATCAATACTAGTGTACGAAAAGAAACAGAAATATACTCATCCAATGGGGGTTATTGCATTGAATTGGAAAATTATCTTCTGTGAATCAAAGAATAAACACATATATTCAATGCACATTTGAATATATTACACATCAGCATAGAAAGATTTTTGCATCAGGGATTTATACTTATTAAGACAATTTTATAGCCTTGTATAAAATTGACATTTTTGCCTGTCCTTTTACCTTGGTATTTTATGTCTATAATCACACTACTTGGTAGGTAGAGGTAAGAGGATGAGGAATTCAGTCATCCTCAACATCATAGCAAGTTTGAAGTTAGCCTGAGTTACATATCACCCTGGATCAATAAAAAGGAAAATTAAATTATGTGGTTCATGTAGTTATACTTATGTGTGGACCTGTTTCATGGCATTATATAATCATATTTTTTCCTTGTATTCTTTTATAAAACAAGGGCAAACTCTTATTATTGCACAGTAGCACCCTGCTCAGTCATTTATCTTGGATCATAATCGAGTCATGGCTCTACTGCTTCAATGGAAATCATGCTTCTCCAGACCGTAGCTGTTTTCCCTGCCTATAACTAACTTATGATGCAATAGCTATTGACATGTCTATTCATGATCCTGCTTTCCTGGATACTGAACAATGGCCTCAGAGTTGTTATTTTCAGGTGTTTTATAATCAAACCTAACTTTCAAGTTTATGGAGTACTGATAAAATATTTCTCCAGAGTACACAAATATGTACTTCTTTTATGATTCAAGTCAACTATTTTTAATTCAAAGAACCAGGAAAAAATAATAAAATAAATATATTTCATCACTAAATATTTGACATCAGAACTCAAGAAAATTTGCTATCCATGTTATCTGTTATTTTTATGTCTGAGCATAGTTGGAATTTTCTCTGGTCCCGCCCAGCCCTGTGGTCCCACAGTCGCTTACAAAATAATCATTCAGAGGCTTATATTAATTATAACTGCTCGGTTATTAGCTCAGGCTTATTACTAACTAGCTGTTACACTTAAATTAACCCATAATTCCTACCTATGTTTACCCATGTGGCTTGGTACCTTTTCTCAGTTCTGCCTTGTCATATTGCTTCCTCTGTGTCTGGCTGGTGATTCCTGACTCTCCCTTCCTCTTCCCAGAATTCTCCTAGTCTGCTTGCGCCGCCTATATTTCCTGACTGGCTACTGGACAATCAGCGTTTTATTAAACTGGTGTACAAGAGCATTATCCCATAGCATCTGAGAATCTTGTTTTTCATAGCAATTAACACCTTCTGGTACACAATGTTTTTTTATGTACTTCAATTGGTTAGTGATTGTTCCCAGGATACTATGTAAGATTTAAGAAGCAACAATTTATTTCTTTTTTAAAATTTTAGTTGATGTTTCCTAAGAATGTAGGGTACACACATTCCATTTTGAATAAATATTTCCTGAATATTCCAATTCAATTTATGAAATAGGAAAGTATTTGATGAAAATGTGTTGAACTCTTTGAGTTCTTTACATAGAGTTTTTAATTAGTTAAAAAAAAGTGAAGGAATCTACTATGATTACTTATGTGAGTATATAAAATAGCAGTAATAGTCAACTATGAAGATAAATATAGATACAAAAGAAAAGAATGCATGCTGGTACCACTGAAATACAGAAAGACTACAAGACTATAGCTTGTTTCTTTCAGTGTAGAAATAACTAAACAGGAAAAAAAATCGTTCAATACCTGAGAAACACCCTTAGAGTTGACACTTGCATTTAATTGCTCATGTATACTGAATATTGTATTGTGACTGTATCATATCTAGAATAATTTTTATGGTAAATTTATATACTCTACTGCTCTATATAATTATATATCATTTTACTTGACTGCCAACAAGTGCTCACTTCTCCAGAAAATTGCTATAGTAGTTGGAAAAATATATGTATTTTCATATGAAAAACATCAAATTATAACAAGTCAATAAATAGAAGTTAGCTTCCATGAGGGTTGAAGTTGATTATAAATTTGATGAGTTATACAATTATGTAGAAGACAAACCTCTAGACATGATTATGATGTCATTTCTAGATTACTTTGACTGAGATAGGAAGATCCACTCTAAATCTGAGTATACGATTCCATTTTTGGATAATTTACTTATTAAAAAGACAAAAGCAAACTGAGTACCATCATTTGTCCTCTTTTTTTCTGGCTGTGGGAGTCATATAAGCCACTGCCTTACACTCCAGAGTCCACCCTTTCCCTGTTGTGATGGATTACATTCCCTCTTATACCATGAGACAAAATAAAAACTCCTCCATTACCTTGAATTTGTCAGGCATTTTGTCTCAGCCAGCAGAAAGAAAGAGAGAGAGAATAGGACAGTATTGAGTATCACACATTAAATAGGCCACACTTGTACAAAAATGTAACTACTGATTGCTCCGTGTTTATTAAAATAAATGTTTGTTGACTTTCCCCTGGAATTAAGTTTCTTCCTTTGATTTTTCAGAATTAAGAATCTCTCTATATGTAATATTCCTTCAAAATATTAACAGAATTAGTTCCCTATTGATTTTAATATAACATAATTTTACTTCTAAGTTATAGGAAATTGCCAAGGAGAGGCAAATGACATACTATCTTACTTTTGCTAAAATTCTATGTCCCTGAAAAGCGTGTTTAGTTTTATGCAAGTTTATCACTAAATGTTGTTGTCAATAAATTCAACTCCAATGTAGGTTAAGCAACGAATTTTATAATGATTCTACAAAGGGCAAATGAGTCGCAAAATTGAGAGAATGCCTTATGAGTGTTTCATTTTATTACAAATCCCACAAAAGAATCTAAATGATTTCAGGTTGTTTGCTTAAGTCTTTAGTCTAATTCTATTCCCTTGGTTCTCAAACAAAATGACTTTCTTTCTACTAATTGGTTGCCTCTCCTTTGCCCTTTCCTGTGCAAGAAAATGAAGTCTTGGGGTGGGGGAGGGAGAAAACCTATTTGTGTACACCTATAATGATTTTTTTTTTTTATTTCAAGCCCTAGTGCTTTACGAGCATGCATTGCCAGCAACTTAAAACAATCACCTGCAAATGTCAGGGAATCATCATGCTAGGCCTGCCATGCCTACTTGACATGCAGAAGTCATGGAGCTTTCCAAACTTATACTTGTCTAAATTAGCAAAGTCTTCCACGATTCAGATCTAATTTAAATTGTTATGAGCAGCCTAATTGTGCTACCTGCTATAGCCAACTAGTGAGTGACTCCTGATTTCATTACCCATCTCTTGCTGCTGAGAGTAAATTAAGTACTCAACCCAGGATGATTTTGCTCTATTAAGACAAAACAGTGACATACTGATTAAATTTAAGCTGTCAGATTATATTTCATTTATTACTATTGCCATTTGTGGGAGAGTATAGCCAGTCACTTTCTTTTCCAATACTCCCCTTTCAACTTCTGATCATAAGAAACCAGGCATATAGGATTTCTAAGTGCGGATTTATAAGCTATTAAAGCTAACTTGAGGACAAATAAATATTTGGAAGAATTGTTGTGATCACGCCAGCACAGAGGGTAGTTGATGATTCTTGAACCACTGCAATGGTGTTTTGTGAGTGTGTAGGTGTGCTTGTGGAAATGGATTTGTATATAAATGTTCCCATTTATTTTCTGCAGGGTTTACTGAGTTATTTTTTGTCTTTGTTTTTTGTTTTTTTTTTTCCATTTGACATGTCTGCATCTCCTTAGCCTTAATTGGAATGAAAATTGTGAGAACAAAAGCTATTTTGTTACTGTTACATGAAATGACCCTTTAAAACATAAAGGATCACTGGAGAAAAGCAAAAGATATAACATATTAACAGGATATGATCACATATTATGGGATACAGACTCACCAATGATATCATGTTTTGCTTTATAAGAAAGATGTGAATCTCCATCTTCAGAGTTTCATCACTACCACTCCTGGCAATGGTTTGGTTTCTTTAGCATCGCTGTGACCACAATAAATTAAAGGAAGCAGATTCATATGATATCATTGTATTACAACTTTCAAGGGCTCAGGCTGTAGATGACTGGCCTAATTTGCTTTAATGAAACAGAGTGATGGTTAGATGTGTGGTTGAGGTTATCTCCAATACTTGAGGAACAGAAGCAGAGAAAGTAGCATACAGAAGTGTCACATAACAACACAATCACATGGAATCCATTCCATGGACAAAATTTTCTACAATTAGATACCACTCAATGCTCTTCATGATTTCTACACAATGCTTCCTATCACAAAGTATCTGATGAGCATAAGCCACCCATTTGAACAGAATCCTCATGATCTAATCATGTCTGGTTATATTCTTCTTCCAGAAATATCTAGAGGTATGGGCATTTACTAATTCTACCAGACTGACAAACAACGGTATCCACCACAATGATCATACCAACTCCTAAAACTATTTTACAAACTGAAGGAATCAACTCTTTCAATGTAATTATAAACACAGTGCTTTATGACAACTTACCAGAGTATTATATTGGAAAAGGTATAATTTCATTCTTTAATTTGAATCTAGATACTTTGTTATTTAAGAAAGTAGATTTATTCATGTACTAAAAGAAACATTTAAAAAGAAATTTTTTGGCCAAGTGCTTCCTGATTTGGAAGTAAAACTGTGAAGTATCAGAATATAATTAATAATTTAGTAATAAGGTTGTAAACCATTGCCTTTGGCAAAGAAAAGTTTATTTCAGAAATTATCAATAGGAATTAAAAAATAACACAATAAATATTTTCTAATGTAACACAGGTACCAAAGACACAGGTATAAATAAATAACTAAACCACAGATTTTGGCAAATATAATGTATATTGACTCAAAAATGTTCAGGGCATGATTTTTGAGAATTAATTGATCTGTAGCATATATCAAAAATGTAAGAAGAATCCCTTTAATTTTACATTTATATGTCTGTTCAGTGTATTCAATATACTTGCATTACAATAGCTAAGCCTTTCTTTCATTTCTAAAATAATCTCACCATTTATTCCATCGTGGATTTCTGAAACTTTAATTTAGTCATTCTAAAATTAAGAACATTTAGGAAAGGGCAATAGTCCTTGCAATTTCAAAATATGACTGAGGAACTTAAACAAATACGGCAAATTTTGTTTCTCTTCTCAACATATTTTGCAGTTTTTTGTTTAATCACTTTTTCATCTTACATATTCTTATCATTTATGTTTAATGGCAATGTAACTTCCATGTGTTATTTATTAACTGTTAATACTAAAAAACACCTGGAAAGCAATGATTATAAAACAAAGTGGTTTATAAACATAAGCATGTATATTTCTAACAGTGTGTCTTCGTGTTTTTATTGCTATGAAGAGACATCATGACCACTGCAACACTTATAAAGAAAACATTTACTTGGCGTGGCTAGCTTACAGTTCGAGAGGTCCAGTCCATTATCATGGACGATGGGGAGCATGAAAGCATGCAGACAGATGTGGTACTCGACCTGAGAGTGCTACATCTTGCAGGCAACTGGAAGTCAACTGAACGTCACCCTGAGGGAAAATAGAGCTTAAAGCCCACATCCACAATGACACACTTACTCCAACAATGTGACACCTCCTAATAGTGCCACTCCCTTTCAGAGCCATTTTCTTTCAAACCACCACCCTGTGTGTTGGTGTGATGTTTCAGTGTGAATACATCACTTCCCTAACTCTGGCAGCATGCAATGTAATGTTTACATATACATATATATTCCTATATATGGACTGCTCAGATGGTCTGTATAATGTTACTTGTGTGTAGGCTTTTAGGGCTCTTCCCAAGGTAAGACTCTTTCTCCAGCTCCCAACATTTCTTAGTTGGTATAGGATTGATGGTGTCAAAAATATTCAAGAAAAAAAATTGTACTAGCTTCTTGCTCATTCTTAAAATATCAGCATAGACATAATTCAGTGGATCAGGTGTCTGGTGACTTCTGCCTAGGGTCTCGTGGAGCTGTCATGTATATGTTGGCCAGACTATGCTTTCTCACTTTCTCTCTGTGTCTCTCTGTCTCTGTCTCTCTCTTTCTCTCTCTCTGTGTCTCTCTCTCTTTCTCTCCTTCTCTCTCTCTCTCTGCTCTCTCCCCCCCATGTTTGTGTGTGTCCTCTATTTTTCACATGTACATTTTTATGGGGTGTATTAAGTGTGTGTATACCTGTTCACATGTGTATGGGTACATGTTTGCAGGTACATATGTGCACATGTGTGCGTAGATCAGGGGTGACATGAAGTGCCTGGCTGGATTGTTCTTCACTTTCCTTATTGAAGCAGAGCCTCTCACTGAACTCAGAATTTTGGAATTCCAGCTACTCTGGCTCCAGGGATCCTCTCAGCCTCTCTCCAGCTTACCAATAGGCTCAGGAGATCTGAATTGTGGTCCTCGACTTTGACAGGGAGTCCTTCCCTGACAATGCATGGATGGTGAGGATCCAGAATTTGATAGGTAGAGTGTACGCATATATATTGGTGTACAGCACTTAGCACAATGTACAACCAACAGCTTGACCTCCATAAAATTTACTATTATGGGTATACTGTTATTTGTGCTTTTCACTATTAATAGCACTTAAGTTGTCAATACATAAGCCCAAATAGTTTTTATGCTGTTATCATTACAGTCAAACACCTAGACCAATCAATTAGCAATTCACATTTTTGGCATTACTATGATTAATAGTCATAGTGTAGTTGACTCCTATAGCCACAAACAAAATGGTAGAATCCAAAATACAGGATACATTAGCTATTTATACTATAATTTTCATGGGAAAATAATCTTTTTATGTCAGCTAACAAAAATAATGTCTTTACTCAATACTGGAAATGCTGAATGTTAAGCTACTTGAACACACACGCACACACAAACACACAGACACACACACACATATATACATATATATATTCAGTTATATATTCTGTGTCTCCTGTCTGTTAGTATTCATTTTAAATAGAATTTTTGTGTAAAATTTTATTTTCAAAATTGAAATTATACTAAATAGCTAAGAGCTTAACGTGCAAAGATGATTTTGGCAAACCTTATTTTCTTTATTTCTTTTCTGTTACTGAAAATAGAATTTTTCTCACATAATATATCCTGATTATAGTTTTACTTCCCTCTACTCCTCCTAGTTCCTCCCTGTAGTGAATTTTCCTCTATCCCACCAGCCAGCTCCCAAATCACAATGTGAAGACTTATTATTAATTATGAAAGCTTGGCCTTAGTGTAGCAGGAATCTTAAATGGTCTTATTAATAAGATCAAACCCGGGGCCAGTTATTGGGGTGAAATGCTGGAAGGTCAGAGAGACAGAACAAGCCACAGCTATCTCACCTGGCCAGTTTCTCAGCTGGTCTTGTTTCCTCAGACTGGAGGCCTCTGAGTCCTCATCCAGAATGGGTCTCAGCTGAACTGTGCTGCTCAAAAGCCTGAATGCTTAACCAGCCAAATGCCTCGAGTTTCTGGTCCTCACGCCTTATATACCTTTCTGCTTTCTACTACCACTACCTGGGATTAAAGGCTGGCTTTCTGGGATTAAAGGCGTGTGTCACCATGCTTGGCTGTTTCCAATGTGGCCTTGAACTCACAGAGATCCAGAGGGATTTCTATCTCTGGAATGCTAGGATTAAAGGTGTGTGCTACCACTGCCTATCCTCATGTTTAACATTGTGGCTGTCCTGTTCTCTGACCCCAGATAAGTTTGTTAGCATACACATTATTTTGGGGAGCACAATACCACCACACCTTAGCTTAGGCTTTTTTTCTAATTATATTTATAATTTATAAATTTATTGTATTTCTAATTTATAACTTAAATTAACCCACATTCTTTAATCTTTAATTCTTTTATGTGGCTCAGTTAACGTTGCTTTTATAATGTCCATGTTGCTTGCTCTGTGTCTCCTGGCATCTCCATCTTCTTTTTTCCAGCATTCTCTGTGCCTGGAAATCTTGCCTAGCTATTGGCCATTAAGCTTTTTATTAAACCTATTGGAATGATACAGCTTCACAGCGTACAGAAAGATTATTCCACATCACCTCCTCACTTCCCATTTCATCCAGATCTACTCCCTTTCTGTCTCTTACTAGAAAACATACAAGCTTTTAAGTTACAATAATAAAAACAAAATGTAACATAATAAGATATAAAAATATAGAACAAAAACTAACTCATAGGAATTGGACAAAACTAATGAACAAAAGAAAAAAAACTGAAGGAAAAAATTTCAAGTGAAGGCACAAGAAATAGATGCCCACTCATTCACACACTCTGGTTCACTTTTATTCAAACTCATTTGTGGTATTGTGTTCCCTGAAATATTGTGCATACTAAAACTTACCTGGGGTCAGAGAACAGGACAGCCACAATATTAAACATAGAGGTTAGGCAGTGGTAGCACACGCCTTTAATCCTAGCATTCCAGAGGCAGAAATCCATCTGTTCAAGGATACAGCCAAGCATGGTGACTAACGCCTTTAATCCCAGAAAGCGAGCCTTTAATCCCAGGGAGTGATGGTAGAAAGCAGAAAGATATATAAGGCGTGAGGACCAGAAACTAGAGGCATTTGGCTGGTTAAGCTTTCAGGCTTTTGAGTAGCAGTTCAGCTGAGATTCATTCTGGATGAGGACTCAGAGGCTTCCAGTCTGAGGAAACAGGATCAGCTGAGGAATTGGCCAGGTGAGGTTAGCTGTGGCTTGTTCTGTCTCTCTGACCATCCAGCATTTCACCCCAGTACCTGGCTCTGGGTTTGTTTTTGTAAATAAGACTCTTTAAGATTCGTGCTACACTCATTAACCACAATAAAAAAAAATTCTTCTCAGTGATGTGGCAGAAAGGGGAAAATTCCTGAGAATTTTTTTTAATTTTCTTTAGTGAAACACTACCCTTTTCCAGTTAATCAAATGTGATAGACACATATATATCTTATATTTATAATAAAAAGATAATAGCTACATAAAGATCTAGAAATAGAACACACATACATTATATATATATATACACACACATATATTTGAAAATATCAATTTCTAGTTATAACCAGATAGTTATTTTACATGTACTATGTTGTACTTTGTTTTTTATGATTTTCTCTTGAACACATTATATTTGCTCCGTTCATTTTTTTAATTTTATTTTATAATTTAATTTAATTTTACATATCAGCCACGGATTCCCATGTTCTCCCCCCACTCCCCCACCCCCCCCCCCCACCTCCCCACTCCCCCCCCCGTCTTCCCTCCGCCCACCCCTCATTCCCATCTCCTCCATGGCAAAGACTCCCCTGAGGATTGAGTTCAACTTGGTAGATTCAATCCAGGCAGGTCCAGTCTCCTCCTCCCAGGCTGAGCCAAGTGTCCCTGTATAAGCCCCAGGTACAGTTAGGGTGTTTGGCCATCCTATCACCAGAACAGGTCAGTTCGGGCTTTCTCTTGACCATTGCCAGTACTCTATTATGGAGGTATCTTTGTGGATTTCTGTGGACCTCTCTAGCACTTTGCTTCTTCCTATTCTCATGTGGTCTTCATTTATCATGGTCTCTTTTTCCTTGTTATCCCTCTCTGTTCTTGATCCAGCTGCGGTCTCCCGCTCCCCTAAGCTCTCTTTCACTCGACCCTTGTCCTTCATTACTCCCACTCACGTCCACATTGTTCATGTAGATCTCATCCATTTCTCTGTCATTGGGCGATCCCTGTGTCTTTCTTAGGGTCCTGTTTTCTACGTAGCCTCCCTGGAGTTGTGAGTATCAGTCTAGTCATCTTAGTTTTACATCTAGTATCCTCCTATGAGTGAGTACATACCATGTTTGTCTTTATGAGTCTGGGTTACCTCACTCAGGATGATTTTTTTCTAGATCCATCCATTTGCCTACAAACCTCATGATGTCATTGTTTTTCTCTGCTGAGTAGTATTCCATTGTGTATCTATACCACATTTTATTTATCCATTCTTCAGTTGAAGGGCATCTAGGTTGTTTCCAGGTTCTGGCTATTACAAACAATGCTGATATGAACATAGCTGAGCAAGTGTCCTTGTGGTATGATTGAGCATTCCTTGGGTATATGTCCAAGAGTGGTATATCTGGATCTTGGGGGAGATTGATTCCCAATTTTCTAAGAAAGTACCATATTGATTTCCAAAGTGGTTGTACAAGCTTGCATTCCCACCAGCAGTGGAGGAGAGTTCCCCTAGCTCCACATCCTCTCCAGCATAAGGTGTCTTCAGTGTTTTTGATCTTAGCCATTCTGACATGTGTAAGGTGGTATCTCAGAGTTATTTTGATTTGCATTTCCCTGATGATTAGGGATGTTGAGCAATTCCTTAAATGTCTTTCAGCCATTTGTCCCTCCGTTCTTAAAGAAAGTTACAGCTACATTGAGTTAAGAGCAGCCTCCCTGCCTAACTAAAGTCATACTAACTGTGTTTCTGGTGTGAACTTAAATTCATTAGTTTGCAGATCAGTTCAAAACACAAGCAGAGTTAAGGTTCTACACTTGGGACAATTACATTAGCAGAGTGTTCTCCTGTGAGGAAATCATGAGCCACAAATGCAAATCTATTCCCACCTAAAACTGAACTCTAGGTATTGCCACATAAACCATCCTCCTGACAGAAGGTTTTCAGTCACTTCCAAGTGATACTAAGAGGTAACTCTTCCATTCTTTCTCAAATAGTTTCTAGGTGATTATTGATTATAGATTAACAAAGTGGCAACAAAATCACACAGTGTAAGGATCTTAAGGTAATAAGAACTTCATAGGCCAGGCAGTGGTGGCACACGCCTTTAATCCCAGCACTCTGGAGGCAGAGGCATGTGGATCTCTGTGAGTTTGAGGCCAGCCTGGACTACAGAGGGAGTTCTAGGAAAGGTGCAAAACTACACAGAGAAACCCTGTCTCGAAAAATAAAATATAAAAAAAAAGAGCTTCATTGCATATTGTTCTTCAAAATATATTATTTCCTTTTTACTTTTATTGATTTTTGTGGATTTAACATCATGGATTCTGATCCCACTTATCTTGGCGTCTCCCTGCATCTGCCCTTGCAACTTCCCCCCGAAAAACCAAAATTAAATCAAAACCAAATTTAAAAGTAAAACCCAAAATCAAACAAAATAAACAAAACAAAAAAGAAGACGAATCTTGTCATGGAAGCTGTAATATAGCACATTGAGACTCACTGTTTACCCTTTAGTTTATTCGTCTTGACTTGCAAATGTTCATTTTAAGTCATTGGTCTGGCTCCAGGCCTCTGTTTTCAGCTGCACCACCAGTAATGGGCTTTCACTGGGGCTCCTCTTGGATATCCTGTTGTTGTTCTGTGTCATGGAGATCCTGCTGCTTTGGATCTGTAGGTTAGTCCCCTTCACAAGCTCCAGCAGTTCATAGATGCAGTGAATGTTGGGGTGGGCCAATTGACAGCCCTGTTTCTGGGCCTAGGTGGTACCTAGGTTGGTCAGCTCTCTAGCTTTCCTTCTTCATCACTGCCCTAGCGAGCTATCAAGCACTGCCTAGGCTAGCTCATCCATTGCAGCCTACAGCAAGGAGTGAGGCCAATTCTCCAGCTTTGGGGCTTTTAAATCTGGGTTCAACTCACTCATTGCCAGGGCCTGCTCTATTGTTTCACCCAGGCAAGATGCAGGGCCCTTTCTCCTGATTGCTGTAGGGGTTATAGGAGGGGTTTGGGGTCAGCTCTCCTGCTCTTCAGTTCTCTGGGTTGGCTCATCTGAGGGCCCCCTCCCCCACCCCTGACAACAGGCTCAGCTCTAGTGTGCTGCCCAGTCTGGGTATAGGGCCTGCTCTCCTGTGTGCTGCAGCTAGTGTGGGGCAGGGCTAGTTCTCTCACTCTAGTGACCCTGGGGACCATCTCTCTTGCCTAGATGACTCAGCCATTCAAGGCTAAGTTCACAACCAAAAATATAAAATATACTAAATTTTTGAGCGTTTATATGTGTTTTGATCTTATCTCCCCTTTACCAACTCTTTCCAGATCCATGCTTCTTCTCTCCCCACCCAAATTTGTATGTTTTGTTTGTTGATTTGTTTGTTTTATTAATATATAAGCCATTCAAGATCAATTTGTGCTGGTCAAATATTTTCCGATGCTCTTCCACTAGAGAATGGTTGACTGATTTAGACAGGACTGCATATCTCTTCAAAAAAATGGAGTCTCCTTCTTAGAGCAGCTAACAATTGTCAATACAGGTGAATCTGTGTCTTTAACTGGGGTTGTGTGCTCCACTCTCCTCCCTATGTGAGTATACGACCTGATTGTGTTTGTACAGACTTGAGGCACATTGTCACGATCACTGTGAGTTCATATCTTCAGATGCCCTGTTATGTTCAGAAGACAAGGTTTTCTTGGAGTTACCCACCACCTCTGACATTTACACTCCTTTTCTTCTCAGTATTTTGTTTTTTTATTATTATTTCATTTATTCTTCTCTCATACAGCACATCCCTTCTGCAGATTTCCCTCCCTCTGCTCCTTCTAACCCCCACACGCCACCTCCACCATCTCTCTTCTCCTCCAGATTCACTCCTTCTCCATTTCTCTTCAGAAAAGAGCAGGACTCCCAGGGATATCAACCAAATACAGCATAACCAGATATTATAAGACTAGGCACAAACCCCCATATCAGGGCTGGATGATGCAACCCAGGAGGGGTTAAAGGGTCGCAACAGCAGGCAAAAGAGTGAGAGACATCTCCCTCCCACTCCCAGTTTTAGGAGTTCCACAAGAACACCAAGCTATACAAGTATAACATATATTCAGAGGCCCTAGTGCAGGCTCCACGTTTGTCACTTTGAGCCTTTATGAGCCCTGCTTAGTTGCTTCTGTGGGCTGTGTTCCCCTGGTGTTTCAACCACTATAATGTTTCCTTCCTGTCCTCTCAGGGTTTCCAGAGCTCCAAGGGTAGGGACCCAAAGAAGATCTCCAGTTTGGGCTTTCTTTGTCTAACATTTGATTGTGTGTCTCTGCGTCTGCTCCCATCCAGCTGTCAGAGGAATTCCATGATGATTGGGCTAGGCATCAATCTTTGAGTCTAGTAGGATGTCATTAGGAATCATTTTATCGATTTGTTTTCCCATCCAAGTCTCTGGACAATCTAGCCTCCGGTTCCTGGTCATCAAGGCATGTTCAGGCACTGGATTCCCTCTTGCGGCAAGGGCCTCAAATTAAATTGGTCATTGGTTGACCACTCTCACAATTTCTGCACCTGAGCAAGTGTCTTTGTTGTATGCAGTGGTGTCCTTTTGGTGTATGCCTAAGAGTGGTATAGCTGGTTCTTGAGGTAGGTGTATTCCCAGTTTTCTGAGGAACCACCCATATTGATTTCCATAATAGATGTACAAGCTTGCATTTCTACCTGCAATGGAGGAGTATTCCCCTCACACCACAGCCTCATCAGCATGAGCTGTCACATGTGATTTTAATCTTAGCCATTCTGACAGGTATAAGATGAAATCTCAGTTTTGTTTTGATTTGCATTTCCCTGATGCCTAAGGATGTTAAAAATTTCTTTAAATATTTCTCAGCCATTTGAGATTTATCTACTGAGAAATTTCTGTTTAGATCTGTACCCAAATTTTTTGGATTCTTTGGTTTGTTGATGTCTACTTTCTTGTTCTTTATATATTTTGGATATTTAGCCCTCTATTGGATGTGGAGTTGGTGAAGATCTTACATCCTGTCCTTCACAGTGATACCTGAGTACTGTCAGATGGTTTTCTATATGCTATGAATATGTATTGCTACCATTAGTTAATAAATAAGCTGCTTTGGCCTATGACAAGGCAGCTTAGAGGCAGGTAGGAAATCTAAACAGAGAAACAGGAAGGAGAAAGGCTGGGTTGGAGGACATGCTTCAGGGAACCAAGGGGAGCACGGTGTAATAGAATACAAGGGTTAATGGAAATGGGTTGATTTGAGATGTAATAGCTAGCTAGTGATAGGCCTGAGTTGTAGACCAAGCAGTTTGTAATTAATATTAAGCCTCTGAGTGATTCTTTTATAAGCTGTTGTGGGCTGGGCAGGACAAGGGAAAACTTCTGTTTATGCGTAAAGTCTGAGTGGAGGTGGTGGTATCTGGTGCAGTAAAAATGTTCCTTTTAGGGCTGAGTATTTTGAAGTCACTTATTCTCTATACATTGGCCAGTTATGGGTCTCTTATTTACCATCTACTGCAAATAGAAGTTTCTCAGATCAGGGTTGAGAATTATGTTGACCTATGGTTATGATGATAAGTCATTAGGAGTACAATTATGCTAATATGTATACTTACACATGACAGTGTAACTTTATCCTTATTAAAGAAATTATCAACCATCAACTTGCATATAAGAGTATTAAAATAGCATACTTGACATTCTCATATAAACACAATGTGATGTCAAAATAAAGATGAACTGTGCTACTAATATTCATGCTGAGCTACTTAAAACAGTGAACTTTAGAAATGGGTTAAAGGTCTATTCATTTAACAGTAACAGCATGTTTTTATTGAGAAAAGATATATTGCTGCCAGAGATTTCTGATTAAAAAAAACAGTTGGTTCTTATTGTATCAAGTTAGTGTACAAAATTGATAGGAAGAAGTAATCAAAGAATGAGAAGAGCCACAATCTTATTCAGTTCGTAGCCAATCTAAATTGCATCTTAGCCAATTTCAATTACACATTGGGGATGCTCCATCTGTTATGTGACAGTGATTTTAACCCCAGCTCTAAGATCTAATATCTGGAAAATTTAAACTTCACTTTAGATTATCTGCATAGAGATAAATAGGGTAATCAGGATTTCATACCTTTTCAGATGATCTGTATATAACTTGAGTGTAAACTAATATATGCTGGCATCTGCTCATTCAATATTCACTCTCATATACTTCAGTAAATTAGTAACTCAGATTTACTGGCATGCAATAAATTACATTATGCTTTACTTAGAAAGGATAGATCTCCATAGACAAGCTACAGAATTTTGACCTCTGATAAGTTATTAGTACACTTTTATTTCATGTTATAATATTTAATGGTGATACGTATTTGAATCAACTGCCCCACAGGTTGTGGAATCTGGGTCCATATTTTGTTTTGTTTTGTTTTGTTTTTTTGAGATAGGGTTTCTCAGTGTAGTTTTGATCCCTGTCCTGGATCTCATTCTGTAGACCAGGCTGGCCTCAAACTCACAGAGATTGCCTGGCTCTGCCTCCTGAATGCTGGGATTAAAGGCATATGCCATTGCCACCTGGCTCGCTGGGTCCATTTTTTATTTATAGATATCCATAATAAGAATAAATAGCTGCACTAAATGTCTAAAATCCCACATACTAGATGCTGTCAAACTATTGTGGATCCAATAAGACTTCCCATGTTTTGAAATAGATTGACATCAGAATAGAATAGTGCTCATTTGTTTACTTATTTCCTATGACTGTTTTTGTCCTATGATAGAAAATATGAATAGTTGTGACAAAGATCACATGGTCCATGAAATTTAAATCATTTTCACATCTTTTGAATAGAAGGTTTTATGTTGGTTTTTTTGGCAAGGAAAAAAAAAATGTGATGATGTTTTACTTAAGGGTTGTAAAAGCATTTCAATAACTTTCTTCAGTTCTTAAAATGAATATATATATATATATATATGCATACATATATACATACATACATAGTAATGACTATTGTATATGTTAAATATTATTTTATTTACTTTATATAATGTGTTAATTGATGTAGTATTATAATGAGACTTTTTAAAAACTGAATGAAACACACATAAAATAATAAAGGCTACCATAAGAAGTTTAATAGTTTCACTGTAAATACTTGGCATCAGCCAAGTCTTTTTTTTTTGGTTTTTCGAGACAGGGTTTCTCTGTGTAGCTTTGCGCCTTTCCTGGAACTCGCTTTGTAGACCAGGCTGGCCTCAAAATCACAGAGATCCGCCTGCCTCTGCCTCCCGAGTGCTGGGATTAAAGGTGTGCGCCACCACCGCCCGGCATCAGCCAAGTCTTATTATAGATAGTTGTTTGACTCCTTGCCATTTCATTCATTTACCTGTGACCTTCAATGAATAATGTGAATCAGTACATGTGAAATTTTGATTTTTCACCTTATTTGAGAAGTAACAAGCTTTAGTTTGCTTGGCTTTAACTTCTATTTAAGTTCTAAAAGTCAATGATTATAAGTTATTCTGAACCTAATGACAGGGCATAATAGTAAGAAATCATCTTTGAGTTTTGTAACGTTGGTCTTTACAGGGCAAATATTAAGATCAACTAAGCCGTAACTCTGATTGATTATGCTAACTATAGAGAGGACTCTGCATGGTTAAGTAAGATGCAAAGTATGGCTAAAGAGTATGTTAGGATTGACAAAGGTCAGTCAGTCTGCTAGAGATAGAGAAGAGCATACACTTGCATATGGTTACATTTTTTAAACAAATTTGTATATAACATATGTGAACCATAATGTACATGCAAAGGGTATTCTAAGAAAAACAGAAGGTAGAATATATACAAGTGGGCCAATACATTTCTGCTCCAACCTATTTGCTTTTAGGTTATGAAGATGGCACTTGGTATTGATAGCCATTTGTTAAAATAAGTATATCAAATAAATTCTAACTCATCCCTCAATTTTAACTTAATCTCAAGATCTCATATTTGGAAAGGAATATGAGAAATGTCTGGTACCATGCAAATTCTAAAAGAGAGGGATGTGAACAAAAGCCCATTTTTTTTCTCACTGTGACCTTGCCTACACTGTCCTTTCTTAATGTGACACATTCCATTTGCTACAGATTAAAAACACACAACTGCAGAGGCTAACAACCCTTGTACGAAACTGCCCAGGAGATTTGTCTGCATTACCAATAAATTCCTAGATTGAATATGTATGTTCTCTTCCTAAAAATCCATTGCAGAATGTCCAACTTTGTTTGCCAATACTGAATCCTATTTTTCTTCATACATGTGAACATATATTTGTATTGTGAGAAGTTCTTGTACCCAAAAGATATGATGTTCATGCATAATAACATCAAAGAAGGGTTTGGTATAGAAGTTCCTTTTCAATCCTTCATATTGTCAAAGGTATTTATAGGGCAAGAATTCTATATTGATGTTCTGTGTACTGATGATATCAATAATCAAATCAGAAATAGTTAAAAGGATTCAGTAATATTTATTACAGTATATTATAGCACAGTTTTCTAGTAAATGGATGTATATCAACTTCATAAAGAAATGTATTTTCATAATGTATAGTCTTTTATAGTATACAGATTAAAACACCTATCAAGGAACAGTATTATAATTAAAGGGTAGCTTGATATAGAGGCAAAAGTTATGAAGTTATAGAAGAATATGAATGGCATTAAAAGCTGAGAAAAAAGCTGGAATAGACTTGATACTAAATTTAGGAAAATGCTTTTTGTATTCTTATTAATTAATTAAATAACTAATTAATTAATTAATTGTGTGTGTGTGTGTGTGTGTGTGTGTGTGTGTGTGTGTGTATGTTGATTTTCTGTATGCTAGAGCATAAAATGTGTGCAGCAACCATGATGGCAAGAACAGGACATTGTATCCTCAGGAACTGGAGTTTTAGAAGTTTGTGAGCTGCCATGTGAGTACTAGGGATTGAACATGGGAACCTAGGTCCTCTGAAAGAACAGCTAGATCTCCTAACCAACATGCCATGTCTCTAGCCCAGACATTGTTTTAAAGTCACTGCCATATTTAATCTCATTTGGGCTTTCTGTGTTAGCATCAAGGAGTCTCTGCATTTTCTTTTCTTTACACTTTGAGTGCAAATTGTTCCTGGACAATTTATAGACACAGCCATCTGTCCCACTGTACTGCCTTCACTGCTTGTCTAAGATCTATTGACCATGTTCTTATGTTCTATTTTTGATTACTTGTTCTCTTCCACGTTTCTATCTATTTTTTACTAATATTTCTGTCTTGAGGACTTTAACAGAATGGGAACCTGCAGTTAGTAGTGTCCATGCTGTGATTTCTGTCCTCTACTTCAATATTGAAGTTATTATCCTCTCTACTTTC
Organism: Peromyscus attwateri; assembly: GCA_902168425.1. Lineage (NCBI taxonomy): Eukaryota > Metazoa > Chordata > Mammalia > Rodentia > Cricetidae > Peromyscus > Peromyscus attwateri. The sequence continues at coordinate 77,376 of CABHPP010149063.1, read as the reverse complement.
TTATTGAAATGAACTTCAGAATCAGTTAATTAATGCCAAGAATAGCTTGAGAATATGTTGACTCTACAAATCAAGTTACATGAAGTAAAAACATGAAAAATAAATCTTTATGTTTGCTTACATTTTTTTTTCATTCTCCAATTTTGTTTACTTGTTATATTGGTTTCTTTTCTATTGGTGTGATAAAACACCTTGACCAAGACAACTTATAGGAAGGAGTATTTGACTTACTGTTGCAGAGTGATAAGATTTGGCGATGGAAGAATGAAGGTAACAGACTCCAGGCAATTAGAACGGTAGTTAACTGTTCCCATCTTCAACCTCCAACAAGAAGCAGCGAGAGCACACTCACTCAAATAGGAGCATGGATTTTGAGACTCCAAAGCCAGCAACAGTGACACATTTCTTCCCTCAAGCCACACCTCCTAAACCTTCCCAAATAGGGTTAACAATGGGAAACTAAATATTCAAATCTACAAGCCTTCTGGGGAAGGTTTTTCAATTAAACCACCACACGTGGAATTTAGTTGAAGACTTCTTTTACCTGAATCAATTTCTTTTCTTCTGAAATACATTTATATAAAAAATTGTAATAAAATCATTATTAGTCAAAATACTAGGGCAAGGAAAATGCCCTAATTTTTTTCCATTTTTCTATTTATATTTATGTCTATCTGTATGTGCCTGTGTGTGGGTTTGTGTACGTGGGAGTGCAGTTGCCCTTGAGTTCCAAAAAGGACTTCAGATCTCTCAGGAATGGACTTAGAAGCAAATGGGAGATACATAATAGAGAACAAACTTGAATCCTCTGTAAAATCAGTTCTGCTCTCAACCACAAAACAAATTCTCTAGTCCTCATTCAATCTTTTAAGCCTGGTTGTCGAATGGAAAAAGCTTAGAAAAAAAAATTTTAACTGCGATAACTTCAGGCACTTTCCCCCATGTTACATGGGGTTTTTGTTTTGTTTTGGCTTGTTTGTTTGTTTGATTGTTTGTTTTACTTATTCCATAGTTTATTTATTTATTTTTATTATGAAATTTTTTATTCATTTTATATACCAATCACAGATCCCCTCTTCCCTCCTCCCACCCCTCCAGCCTTCCCCCCTTCTCCCCCCAATCCCTCCTACAAGGTAAGGCAGTTCTAAGACAATCTTGTCTGATGAGTTTGTTTCATGCTATCTTTTTTTCTCTTTATATTTTGGTTTGTGCTGTTTCAATTACATAGTTGTTTAGATCAGAATATTTTCTCCATGTTTAATCCGCCAATGACCACAATAAGGTTTTCCTTTTTTAATACATCTATTCTCATATATAGCTCACTTTTTGAATTAAAACAAAGTATTCACCCTAATTTAAAAAATATATTTCTCTGGTTTTCCCCATCATAATTTTGACCTTACTTGCTCTGATGCTCCCTCCTCCCTTTCTTCAACTGAAGTATAGTATCTCAGCCCAGTGCTTGGCTGTGGATCACTACACCTGCTTCCATCAGTTACTGCATGTAGAGTCTATGATGATAATTAGCATAGTCACTAATCTGATTATAGGGGAAGGTAAGTTCAGGCAAGCTGGTGGGAGCTCATGGACTCTGGCCTGTCATCTGGGGAACATGCATGGGACCAAAATAGGCCCTCTGAATGTGGGTTACAGTTATGTGGCTAGATCTGTTTTTGGCTCCCCCTGCAGTGGGACCTGGGTACATGAAATGGCTTTTTGGAACACATTCCCTATATATATGGGATACCTTGCTCAGCCTTGACCCTGGGTGGGTAGGTGGGGGGGAAGCGGCCTAGGTCCTACCTCAACTTAGTATGCCAGATTTTGTTGACTCCTCAAGGGAGGCCTTACCTCTGAGGAGTGGATGTGGGTGGGATTGGGGGAAGTGGGGGAGGGGTAGAAAGAGGAGAGGGAGGGGAAACTATATATATATATATATATATATATATATATATATATATGGTCAGTTACAAGACAAAACAGAAACTTGAATGTAAGATAGAAACTTGTGCAGAGGAGACTTGACAGGGATGTGAAGGAAGTAGAATAGTATAGGAGTAGCCAGAACACACTGTGTGTGTGTGTGTGTGTGTGTGTGTGTGTGTCTGTGAAGATGTCAGAAATTCATTAGAAACTATGTGAAATGTTCCTATACTAATAATTCTGACGTTATTGTCATATCTGACTCTGACTATGATAACCATTTGTGCTATTTTTAGGATTTAATGTTTGCTATCATTTGTTTTCTTTTGGTCAAAAAGTGGGCAAGTAATACTACTTGAAAGTACTTCTTAAATGGGTCTTTTATAATGAAGTGACAAGTTGGGAGCAGAGGTATTCTATAGCTCTTTGCTTAGGTCTTACTCTTGGGCTATCCAGCAACTTGGATTTGAACCTCACTGGTGTTTCCTGAGTACCACTTGCTTATCGTGTACAGGGCATCTGAATGGAGTTTGAACTGTTCATTCTTATGACCACACACAGAAAACCAGCAGAGCTGGAGTTCAGTGTTTTCATTTCTCCCAAGTAAAAAGCTAGGTGGAATCAGCATTGCCCTTCATGTAGTTAGGTTAGGCTCTCAAGAACTCAGTTAGTTATTCCTTAAAAAGATTACCCTCCCCAATGGGTATCTTACTAAAAACAGAATTCTCTGACATATTTCAAAACAGTTCCTTTTATCTCATTCCTGTCCAAAGCCTAAGCATATTTTCCCCCTTAATACATTCTGTGAGAATCTAATAAACTCTTAAGATAAAACTTATACAAATGAAGTTTCTCTAATTAAGGGATTTAAAGGTTACAGTAGTCCACACATAGCCCCCACCAACTTGTCAATTAAAGTTGAAGTTTCCTAAACAGAATCCTTGGTTTCTTCTGATCAATTCCAAGAGTTCATTGCTAACTTAGTTGGTTGATGCTCATTAGTTTCTGTTATGTTATATTGTAAGCCTCTGTGTGTACCATCTATCCCTCTAATTTTTGAGTGAGAAGGTATTCCCCATCTCCTCCTTATAGATCAAGTAGAGTTTTCTCTAGTTTATTCTTAATTATACCTAGTTTTGTAAATATATCAAAATATTGTTTATAAAAATCAAAGTATTGGCTACATTTCCATATAACTGCTAAAAATAAATTGACTATAATAAAGATAACTTTTTTATTTTTGCTATCTAAAATAAAACGATTTTTATTCATTTTAAAAAGCATATGGATAGATGTCTATGTTTATTTCCATGAAAAATAGATTTAATTGTGTCACATGGATTGAAGTATAAATAATATCAACAGAAAATATTATTTGCATTTTAACAGTGATACCTTAGCTTTAAAAAACCAACAAAATTATAGGGGATCTAAAGAATATTCAATCATTATTTCAGTTAGAAATACACCAACAAAATAATTCAAGAAAATTGTGTTAAAGTAACAAGAAAGGTACTTTCTGAGACCGGGTTTAGCTTCCAATATCAGGAATGTCATAATTAATTTTAATTAATTTTTTTATTTTTTATATTTGAGACAGAGTGTGTATACATAGCCCTGGCTATTCTGGAACTTGTGCTGTAGACCAGGCTGTCCTCAGATCCACCTACTTCTGCCTCCCAAGTGCTGGGATTAAAGGCATAAATACCACCAAAGTCATGAATATCACACTTGGCTTGTCTAATTCCCCTTATGAAACCACAGTTACCATGATACCAAAACCACCTTAAGACCCAACAAACAACAAGAATTACATACCAATTTCCCTTATGAACATAGATGCAAACATTCTTTATAAAATAGTTGCAAACCAAATCTAAGAACACATCAATAAGATCATCCAACATGATCAAGTAGCTTTCATCCTATAGAAGCAGTGATGGTTCAGCACATGTAAATCTATAAATGAAATCCACCATATAAACAAAGTGAAAGACAAAAACCACATGACCATCTCATTAGATACATAAAAAGGCCTTTGACAAAATCCAACACCCTTTCATGATAAAAGTCCTGGAGAGATTAGTGTTCCCAAGGATATACCTCAATATAACATAATAAAGGTAGTTTACAACAAGGGCATAGCAAAAATCAACTTAAATGGAAAGAAACTCAAAATAATCCCACAAAAACCAGGGGGAAGACCAGGTTGTCCACTCTCTCCACAAATATTCAATATAGCACTTGGAGTCTTAGCTAGAGAAATAAGACAACTGAAGGAGATCAAAGAGATACAAATTGGAAAGGAAGAAATCAAAATGTCATTATTTGGAGATGATATGATACTATAGACAAGTGACGCTAGAAATTCCATCAGGAAACTCCTGAAGCTGATGTGTAGTTGGAGAGTTTTCTCTCCAGGTCCTGCCAAACCCTGGCAGTCCCTTAGCCCACTTATAAAATAAACATACAGACACTTATATTATTTAAACTGCTTGGCCATTAGCTCAGGAGTATCATTGTCTAGCTCTTACTCTTATATTCAGCCCATTTTTATTAATCTATACTTTGCCACGTGGCTCATGGCTTACTGGTACCTTACATCTTCCTTGTCCTGGCAGCAGCTGCAGGCAGTCTCTCCCTTTCCTTCCTGTTCCCTCAATTCTCCTCTCTGTTAGTCATGCCTATACTTCCTGTCTGGCTATTGGCCAATTAGTGTTTTATTTATTAACACATTTGCCATACAGAACATCCCACAGCACTGATGAACACTTTCAGCAAAGCGGAAGGATACAAAATTAACTCACAATAGTCAGTAGCCTTCCTATGTACAAATTACAAATGAACTGAGAAAGTAATCGGGGAAACAACATCTTTCACAATACCCTCAAATAATATGAAATACTTTGCAGTAACTCTAACCAAACAAGTGAAAGGCTTGTATGATAAAAAATTAAAGACATTGAAGAAAAAAATTGAAGAAGATATCAGAATATGGAAAGATTCCCAATGTTCATGGATCAATAGGATTAATTTAGTATAAATTGTCATCTTGACAAAAGCAATCTACAGATTCAATGTGATTCTCATCAGAATTCCAACATAATTTTTCACATACCAAAAGGGACAGTTTTCAGCTTCGGATGGAAACATACATACAACAGAACCTAAGATAGCTAAAAACAATCCCAAATAATAAAAGAATAAGTGGAGGTAACATTATGGCAAATTTCAAGTCATACTACATAGCAATAGTTTAAAAAAAAAAAAGCACAGTATTAATACAAAAACACACCTGTTGATCAATCCATTCAAATTGAAGTTCCAGACATAGTACACATACCTATGGATACTTGATATTTAATAAACAAGACAAAAATACACACAGGAAAAAATATAGCATTTCAGTAAGTGGTACTGGTCAAACTGGATTTTTGTATGAAGAAGAAGGGATCCATACCTATTATTCTTTGCAAAATTCAACACCAAATGAATCAAATACCTCAGCATAAAACTAGATACACTGAACCTAATAAAAGAGAAAGTGGTGAATAGCCTCGAACTTACTGGCACAGGAAAACACTTTCTGAATTGAACACTATTAGCCCAGGCACTAAGATCAGTAATTAATAAATGAGACCTCATGAAACTGAGAAGCTCTACACAACAAAGGACACTGTCATTTAAATAATGCAGCAACCTATAGAATAGGAAAAAAAATTTCCAACTACACATATGATAAATGGTTAATATCCAAAATGTATAAAGAACTCAAGAAACTAGACATCAAGAAAGCAAACAACTCAGATAATTGGATACAGATTGGGTACAGGTCTAAGCAGATAATTTTCAAAAGAGTAAACTCAAATGACTGAGAAACACTTAAAGAAATGTTCAGTGTTCTTAGTCATTGAGGAAGAGCAAACCAACAGTGCAACATGAAATCTAAATGGTCTTAGTAAAAACCCAGAGCCTGATATTAGGGTGAAAGTTGAAAGCTCAAAGAAGCAGAGCAAGCCACAGCCACCACATCTTACCTCAACAGCTCCTCAGCCTGAAAGAGCATCTAGCTGAAAGGGATGCTTCTGCTGAAAGACCTTTAGTTCCTGTCTCCTCACACCTTATATACCTTTCTTTGCCCTGCCATATTACTTCCTGGGAATAAGGCATGTGTTCTTCCCAAGCAAAGGCATGAGATCTCAAGTGGTAGGATTAAAGGTGTGTGCCACCACTGTCTGGCTCTGTTTCACTCCTAGACTGAGTCAATCTCATGTAGTTCAGGGTGGCTTTGAACTCACAGAGATCCAAATGGATCTCTGCTTCAAGAGTGCTAGGATTAAAGGTGTGTGCCACCACTGTCTGGCCTCTATGTTTAATCTTGTAGCTTGTTCTTTTCTCTGATATTCAGGTAAATTTTATTATGGTACACAATATATCACATCACAACAGTACTTTAAAATATCTTACATGAGTCAGAATGGCCAAGATCAATAAAAGAAATGACAGCTCATGCCAGCAAGAATATGGAGTAAGGGGAACACTCATCCATTGCTCATGGGAATACAAATTCATATAGCCACTGTAGAAATCAGTGTGACAGTTCCTTAGGAAGATATAAATTAATCTTCTTCAAGATCCAGCTACACCACTCTTGGGCATATACCCAAAGGATGCTTCATCTTACCAGAGACACTTGCCCAAACATGTTCATTGCTGCTCTATTCATAATAGCCAGAAATTATAAACAACCTGTATATTTCTCAGCTAATGAATGGATAAATAAAAGATGGCAATTTTTTACAATGGAATATTGCTCAGCCATTTAAAAATAAAATAGTGGCCGGGCAATGGTGGCACATGCCTTTAATCCTAGCACTCGGGAGGCAGAGGCAGGTGGATCTCTGTGAGTTCGAGGCCAGCCTGGTCTACAGAGTGAGATCCAGGACAGGCACCAAAACTACAAAGAGAAACCCTGTCTCAAAAAAATGAAATAGTGAAATATACTAGTAAATAAATGAAACTAGAAAAATCATCTTTGGTGAGATATCCTAGATACAGAAAGAAAACAGAGTATGGATTTCATTATATGTAGATATTATCTAGTAAGTCAATGATTAATCTAGTAATAATTAATGATCTAGTAAGTCAATGATTGGTTAAACTATAATCCATAGAGAAAGGTATATAATAAGGGACTAGAAAGCATATAGATTTCCTGAGGTAAGGGAAATTACTTGTGGGTGGAGAGAGTGATTGGTATGGGAAAATCAAGGGGAGGGGAATTAGGAAGAGAATATGGGGAGAAACAGATAAAATTAGGGGCCTTTTGAGAGGCATTATGGAAACCTAACACAATAGAAGCTTCCTAGAATATATACATATATGAAGGTGATTGAAATAAAACCACCAAATAAAGGAGAGAGCCTCAACTAGACATCTCTTGTCACCAAATTACAAGTGTTGGGAATGGGTTACATCTAACTGAGTTTTTGGCCAAAGGAGTCCATTGGAATCCTCAAACAACTTAGGCTGTTGCCAAGACTATAGGTTGCTCACCACAAACTACCTTCATGGCCCCATTGCAGAATAGAAAATTTATACAACTCATTGAATATGAAGAAGATGAACTAATACCTTCATTGAGCCTCACTCTTATGTGCTAATGTCTTTAGTATAGGAAGATACTCTGTACACTACCAAAGGAGAAATGATAATACCAACCCATCTATACAAACCATTAAATATAATGTTTTCCTGCATGCAATATATACTAGTTAAAATGTAGGCATAAAGCTTGAGGTAGTAACCAACCAACATCTGATTTTACTTAAGACTCATTCCAGGAGATGTAATCCATACCCGGCACTGCCTCAGTGACCAACAATCTGACATTGATAGCCCTGGGACCTTGGTAAAATTAAATATTTCTTTTTTATTAAAAATATGTAGTGATAAAATGTTTCCTAATGGCATTCTGCTATACTCAGATATAATTGCCTTTCTCAGCCATCGTCAGTGAAGCTTTCTTTTGCAGCAGATGGGAACAAATACAGAGACCTACAGTCAAAACTGTGGGAAATGTAGAGAATGCAGAGAGTGAGAATCCATGGATCACTTAATCCTACATGGGATATCTCCATTAAAACCCTCCCCTCAGGGGAGACCAAAAGATTATATGCACCAGAGTAGATGAGGACAGCAAGGAAATAAGTCTCATTAAATCTACAGCATCGACACACATATGAACTCACACAAATTGTGGCAGCATCCCCAGTGACTGCATGGACTTGGACCAGATGGGTTCTTCGAGCTGAAAGGAGACGTGCTCCTATCCCTAATCCAGAAGTTATCTCTAATTGATAATCACTTGCAGATGAAAATTTAGTTTTCTCCAAGGGAGTCTCACTGGGGAAACAAACTACACTCAATGATAGGCTGCATGCCCAGAAGTTGATAAACAACAGAAAATGAATTCATCTGCATATTTGGAAGTTCCTTGCCTCATAATGTTTTGTTAGGGCTTTATTTGTCTTTTAATTTTATCTTATTTTTAATTTTTATTTTACATATGTAAAATAAAATGAAATGGAGGATTTACTGTCCTTGAAAAAATGTATCTGAGTGAAACCAGATGTACTAGTTTAGAACTGGATGGATTTAAGAACTTATGGAGCATGTCTTTACTTTAAAAGGTACAAAAAAGACCTGTGTTAAGTTCTTTCATAAAATACAATTATACTTTGACACAGAACCTACATTTGAAGATCAATTTTTCAATTTTTATTTTTCATTTTGGTGATCTAATTTCATATTCTAATTCATATATATTCATATATCTTTTAGCATACATGCCTTTTGCATATATATTTTGGCTTCTAGTTTAGTGTTTTTATGGAATCCTTGATTGTGTGAAAAAGAGGGTCTCTGCAGCTATATCTGTTTCTTGTGTTTTTTCTTGGGCTCTTTTTCTTCTGTTTGGTTGTTTTGTTATATTGTGATGTGTTAGTTTTTAATCCCATCATATTTTGTTATTATCCTTTAAAAGTCTAATTGATTTCTAATGAAAGGGAAAAGAGGTGGATCCAGATGGGAAGGGAGTTGGGGAGGAACTGGGAGTAGCAGAGGAAGAGGAAATTAATCAGTATTTATTGTGTTTTTTTAAAAATATATTTTTAAAATAAAGGGAAAATCATTTGCAAAAAATTAATAAATACACCAACTTAGCTTACTGTAACACATGTAGCATGTTAAAGTGTTTCTTTTTCAGTATTTTATCATAGAATTTGTAACAATATTCTAGCAAAGTACTTTGAAATGATTTCTGCATTTTTCATGCTTAAATCCAATGAATGAATGTCTTAATACACAAAATAAGATGGAATCAGACATGGGTTGAGAAAGGAAAAAGAGACACACATCATCTAATTCTGTTTATGTTAAAGTCCATGACCAAGTAATTCTGGATTGTATTGCTGGAGCACAAATTGATCCTTGTCACACTGTGCATCAGACAACAGAAGGTCATGAGAAAAGTGTAGGTCATTTTGAAAAATTCCTATTTAGCGTTAATGTGATATTTTCATGTGGGATTATTTGTCATGACAACAAACTGTTACTACCTGTGTATTTCATTGTTAAATACTATATGTCTATAAACTTGATTAAGATTTCAAGGCAAACCTAACAAAAGTGTGCATTTAAAGAATAAAAAAGAAGATATTTAGGTAAGCCAATGTCTTGCTGGGTGAGGAACAGAAATACATCATCCAATGAGACTCCACTGTAGGTCAGCCAGACAACAGCAAGGCTAGACAGGAACAGCAGGTTTGGGTAAGAACAATGAGTAACTTGGATAAATCAAAGCAGAACTACATGCTCACAGAGTAGTCCTCCAAAAACATAATTGTTATATTTTTCTGTAAGTTTTGGGTTAAAGTATGGTAAAATTAAATAGTTCTAAAATAATGATTTTTAGGAGAGGGTGCCTGAACTTACATTCCCCTATACTCAGATCAGTGACTACCCTAATTATCATCATAGAACCTACATCCAGTAACTGATGGAAACAGATGCAGTGATTCACAACTAAGTACTGGCTGAGCTCCTAGACTTCAGTTGAAGAGAGGGAGGAGGGATCACAGGAGCAAATGAGGTCAAGATCATGATGGAGAAAACCACAGAGACAGCTGACCCAAGCTGGTGGAAGCTCATGGACTCTGGCCTTTCAGCCGAGAAACATGCATGGGACCAAACTAGACCCTCTGAACGTGGGTGATAGTTATGTGGCTATATCTGTTTGGGAAGCCCCTGACAGTGGAACCAGGACTTATCCTCGGTTCATGAAATGGCTTTTTGGAATACATTCCCTAAGGTGGGATACCTTGGTCAGCTATGACACAGTGGGGAGAGACTTGGTCCTGCCTCAAATTAGTATGCCAGACTGTTGACTCCCCAAGGGAGGCCTTACCTTCTCTGAGAATACAGGGGAATGGGGTGAGGTAGGAGGGAAGTGAGAGAAGGAGATTGAGGGGGAACTGGATTGGTATATAAAATGGAAATAAATGTTTAAAACAAATTAATTAATAAAGGAAAAATTTGTGTTTATAAATCCATATAGTTGTTAAAGTTTGCAATGTCCATAAATATGTAAATATATCTGAAATCTTCAAATCTTAGATAAATTAATTCTACTTGTTGAAAACTGTTGTAGTAATATCTTGTATTATATTTCACTAAGGATTAAAACATGCAAGCAACTATGTTAAACAAAAACTAGGAAGAGAGATCAGCTCTCAAAAAAAAAAGTTTGAAAATGATAGGGGCCTGCAGTCCTGGCTGTGTATGCCACGTGTTTATACAATGGTGAATAAATATGGAAAAGAGAAGAAAAAAATGATATGAACTAGTTTGAAACCATTACACTTAAGTACAAAGATAAGTAAGAAGAAGATCATCAACTCCAGATTGAACAGACAGGTAAGGCCGGTATCTCTGCAGGGATGAACACTGCATAAAGTTGTGAGTTTTTATATAATATTTAGGTTTTGGAAAAGTGTTTCATGATTATACCTGTAACCAGTCAAGAATATACAAAGACAGTACTCCTTGGCTGTCCCCACAGCTACAGGTTTATTTGCTTGTTTGCTGCTTAGATGTGTGACTCCTTTTTGATTTTTACATTTTTCACACACACCAAAAAAAAAAAGGTTCTGTCAGTGGGCACCTTTTCCATTATTTCAGCATCTTCAAGTCTTGGCAAGATCACCTGTGAAATCGACCATGTCTTTGAGAAAGTTGTTATTAGTAGCAAATGAATTTATTTTAAAAATATAAGTAAGACTTTCATAGAAGAAGCATGAGAATATAAAAAATGTGTCAGCTTAGCAAGAAAATATGGTAAAGGATTTTTCACACCAAAATGTGCCCTCATTATTTTCAGACATTTGAAATTGGAAAAGGAAAAAGCTATAGTTTCTACATTTTTAATAATGAGGCATTTGATATATAGTGACATATGTCGCTAGTATTCATAAAATCCAAGAAATATGCAGTGAGTAAAAATAAAATGTAAGATTTACTATCTCTGAAAAATGCATCTGAGTAAAACCAGATGTACTGCTTTAGAACTGGACGGAGTTAAGAATTCATGGAGCATACCTTTTTCTCAAAAGATACAATAGAGACTTGTGCTAAGTTCTTTCAAACAAATACTATTATACTTTGATGCAGCTTCTACATTCATAGATTTTTCAATTTTGTAATTTTTACTTTACATTTTGGTGGTCTAATTTTATATCTTATCATAAAATGTAGATCTTATTTACATAGTGGTTAAAAATAAATATATTTGGAAACCTAAAACTGTTTCAAACCATGTCATGTGAGTTAATTTTAGAAAAAAAAAAACTTGAAAACCTAACTATTCCTAGTGCTTATTACTTTCCTCTTTAGTAAATCTGAGTAAAATAAGTATAAAAGTATACTTTTTAAAAGAAAAGGATTAAAATATACATATTTAAGGAATTTGACCATAGGGTTTTTAAATTTTTCATATAATATATTTTGAATTTACTCCTATACTCTCTGTTCTATGTTCTCCCCACCTCCCTACAGTCAAATACAGGTTCTTCATTTACCCCATATGAACAAAATGAAAGTCTAAACAAACATACACAAATAACCCCCAAAAGTCAAAAAGTGCCAAAATAAAACTAAAAGTTCCCATCACCATTAGACACACCCCAAAAAAAGAGAAAGAAAGAAAGAAAGAAAGAAAGAAAGAAAGAAAGAGAAAAAAAGAAAGAAAGAAAGAAAGAAAGAAAGAAAGAAAGAAAGAGAAAAAAGAAAGAAAAAGTTCTTTTTGTGTTGGCCAACTATTGTTGGTTGGAGTGTGGCTGATACACCCAGTGACATCTATTAGAGAAACTGCTTTCCTTTTCCTAGCAGAGAATAACCATAGACTTTAGATAGCTAGTAAGGGATCAGTTGGGAGAAGGGATTTTTTTCAAGGTGGGATAAACGTCATTATAGAGAGATGAGGAAATAAAGGAGAATTGAGGAGGAATTGGGAATAGCAGAGGAAGCGGGAAGATAGCGATATTAACTGACAGGAAGGAAGAACCGGCAAGGTAAAGAATGGGGGTTAGACAACTAATACTAAGGGTCCTTTGAAAATCCATATGGAAACGTATTAATGTCGAAGCCCCCTAAACTACATTCATATACGAAAGGAATTTAAATGGAGTAATCATATAAAATGGGAGACAACGACTTAACTAGACATCATATGCCACCATTTAAGTCCTCCAGTGCCAGCAATGGATTAGATCTTCTTGATCCAAGAGAGTCACCATAGACCCTCCAAATACCAGAAGCTATTTCCATGAGTACTGGTTACCCTCCATAACCTCATAGCAAAGCCTAATTGCTTATGACACCACTTACTTATGTCTTGAACATAGAGACATAGAGCTGGTACCAAACTACAAGTTTAATGTCTACTAACTAGCATTCTTGGTGCTGGGAAATACTTTGCATGCTACTAAACTTAATATCATCCCATTACAAACCTTGTGATGCAGAACAAAGATCTGACAGCAAGGTACACTAGTGCAAAAATGGCATGAATGTTATAGCAGTAACCAACCACTTTTTGATTGGATTTTAGTTTAATCTGTGAGATAGAACCCATACTGGATACTGCTAAACTGTTCAATAATTTGAGTCTGTATACAGAGTCTGTATATCTATAGGTCATGGACCTAAGGGAAATCATCTTCCTATTATTCTGCTTAATGAATAACATGACTTCTAATGGCATATTATTCTACCCATAGATCAGTTCATCACTTAATCATCATCTGTAGCTGGAGTTTTCTCCGGTCCCACCTGGGCTCACAGCCACTCAGACCCAAGTAAACACACAGGGACTTATATTACTTATAAACTCTACATCCTTGGCAGGCTTCTTGCTATCTATTTCTTATATCTTAAATTAACCCATTTCTATTAATCTATAAGTTGTCACGTGGCTTGTGGCTTATACAACTTTTACATCTTGCTCCCTCTGTGTCTGGTAGAGGACTCCTCACTCAGCCTTCCTGATCCCAGAATTCTCCTATCTCTTTGTCCTGCCTATACTTCCTGCCTGGCTACTGGCCAATCAACACTATATTTATTAACCAATCAGAGCAACATACAGAGCAATATCCACAGCAATCATCAGAGAATGTTTTTCTTGCAGTGGACAGTAATTAACACAAATTGTTTTTTAATTTTTTAAAAATTCTTTTATTTTATAATTTAATTTAATTTTACATATCAGCCACTGATTCCCTTGTCCACCCCCTGTCCCCCCCCACATCCCCCCCACAGCTTCCCCCCAGCCCACCCCCCATTCCCATCTCCTCCAGGGCAAAGACTCCCCTGGGGATCGAGTTCAACCTGGTAGATTCAGTCCAGGTAGGTCCAGTCCCCTCCTCCCAGGCTGAGCCAAGTGTCCCTGCATAAACCCCAGGTTCCAAACAGCCAGCTCATGCACTGAGGTCAGGTCCTGGTCCCATTGCCTGGATGTCTCCCAAACAGTTCAAGCTAATCAACTGTCTCACTTATCCAGAGGGCCTGATCCAGTTGGGGGCTCCTCAGCTATTGGTTCATAGTTCATGAATTTCCATTAGTTTGGCTATTTGTCCCTGTGCTTTTTCCAATCTTGGTCTCAACAATTCTCACTCATACAAACCCTCTTCTTTCTATCCAATTGGACTCCTGTAGCTCCACTTGGGGCCTGGCCGTGGATCTTTGCATCCGGTTACCTCAGTCATTGGATGAGATTTCTAGCATGACCATTAGAAAGCCCGAACTGACCTACTCTGGTGATAGGATGGCCAAACACAAAATGTTTTTTAAGGAACTTTTGATTTTTTGTTTTGTTTGGTTTGGTTTCTTTATGTAGCCTTGGCTGTCCTAGAACTAGCTCTGTAGACCAGGTTGGCATTGAACTCACAGAGATCCACCTGCCTCTGCCTACTCAGTACTGGGATTAAAGAAGTGTACTACCATGGCCCAGCGAAATTTTTTTTATTTTAATTTAAATTAACTTTATTTTCTTTATTTTTCTATTTTTTTTACAATTTTTAATTTTTTTCATTTTACATACCAACCAAAGTTCCCCTCCCTTCCCTTCTCCTGCTCCCCTCTACTCCCCCACCTCCCACCTCCCATCCACCCCTCAGAGGTGGTAAGGCCTCCCTTGGGGAGTCAACAAAGTCTGGCTTAACAAGTTGAGGCAGGACCAAGCCCCTCCCCAATACATCAAGGCTGAGCAAGGTATTAAACCATAGGGAATGGGCTGAAAAAAGCCATTTCATACACCTGGGATAAGTCTTGACCCCACTACCAGGGGCTCCACAAACAGATCAAGCCAAACCACTGTTACTCATAGTCAAAGGGCCAAATCAAAATGACATGGAGATACCATCTTATACCTGTCAGAATGGCTAAGATAAAAAACACTGATGACAGCTTATGTTGGAGAGGATGTGGAACAAGGGGAATACTACTCCATTGCTGGTGGGAGTCCATACTTGTACAGTCACTCTGGAAATCAGTATAGTGTTTTATCAGAAAATTGGGAATCAATCTACCTCAAGACCCAGCAATACCACTATTTGGGCATATACTCAAAAGATTCCCAATCATACTACAAGCACACCTGTTCAACTATGTTCATAGCAGCATTATTCATAATAGCAAGAACCTGGAAACAACCTAGATGCCCCTCAACTAAAGAATGGATAAAGAAAATGTGGTACATTTACAAAATAGAGTATTACTCAGTGGAAAAACCAATGACATCATGAAATTTGTAGGCAAATATATGGAACTAGAAAAAAATCATCCTGAGTGGGGTAACCTAGACCCAGAAAGAGAAACACGGTATGCACTCACTCGTAAGTGGATATTAGACACAAAGCAAAAGGTAACCAGGCTATAATCTACAACCCCAGAGATGGAGGTGAAAAGGAGGAATCTAAGAGGATCAAGCATGGAGCGCCCCAGGAAGGAGAAATAGTTAAGATCTCCTGTGTAAACTGGCAGGAGGGGGGTAGAAAGAGGGGAAGGGGATGGGAAGATGAAGGATTTAGATTGCTATTTATTTTGATTTTGGTTTAATTAGTCTATGATTTTAAAAACTACTTAACTTCTAGCCAATGTTAAATGTATATATGTAGAGTTTAATACCATATATTTATGTATCATATTTTTTCAATATTTAATTTAACCTATTATTTATTAAGTAGTGAGGCTTTATTAAATATCTAAATTACTTTATTTCTATGAGACTTGATTGATTTATTATTAAAATTACTTAAATAGATTCTTTGAGGAATTAAAAGAAGTTGATTTGCCTTGTTCTATGTTTTTAGTTATCTCAGAAATTTTTTTATTCATTTTACATACCAACCACAGATCCCCCTCTCATTCTTCCTCCTGTTCTCCCACTAGCCTTCCCCTCCCTGACCCACCCCTCCATTCCCTCCTCCAAAAGTTAAGGGCTCACATGGGGAGTCAGCAAAGCCTGGTACATTATGAATAGTTGATGGCCCTGTTTTATATTGTTATAAAAAAAATGACCTCCTCAACAGACATTTGCTCAGCCATGTTCATTGATGCTCTACTCACAAAGCTAGGAAGTGGAAAAAATCTAAATGTCAAACATCAAATTATATATATATATACATATATATATATATATATATAATATATATATATATATATACATACATACATACATACATACATTCAAAGAGAAATGCAGTGCTTTGGTTTTTGTTTGTTTGTTTGAGTCATAAGAGAAGTGACCCAAAGTCGTAGTCAGGACCTACTTATTTATAGTAGAAACTGCTAGAGACAAGTAGTTAAGAACAGTTAATTTTGATAAATACCATATACTGAAAGTGAATTAAAAGACAGAGATTCTTCAGAGTCCATAGTGTACATGAGTAATACTTTCCAATATCACATCACTCTCTCACAGTGAGGAGCCAAACAAGATATTTATCTAACTCTGGCAGAGAAACAGAAAGAGAAGCCATTGTGAATTATAATCAGAGAGGGGTAGAGATCGGCAGAGGATGGTGGGCAATAATCAAGGGTTATAGCATTTAGGAGATTGTCTTACAGACTTCAGAACTCTGGATTTTCTGACTCAACTCCATGGGGTGAAAGGTAAGAAATAAGTGAGAAAGTCTAGAAAATCAGTCCATTAAAGAGCCAAATTTTCCTTCACGAGATCTTAACACTTTCCTTTCTCCACTGCTTATCCCCTCACCAGTAAGATATTACTGCGTGACAGTGATATACTGCTGGTGACACTGCTGGGTTCAGACTCATCCTGTCATGACAGTGGAGACAAAACAAGGATAAGACAGGAATGTAAATCCTCTGTCACACAAAACTACAGCAATCATTAAATATGGCTATAATTCAAGCCAGAGTAACATAAATCCCAACTAGAGTGTGTCTAACTCATTTTCTGTTCTCTTATGTGCCATATCTGGCTTCAACAAAAATTACAAGGCATCCCAAAAAGGTTAAGAGAAAGCACACTTATGAAAGAATGAGTACTTATAATTACATGACAAAAATACAAAAAATGACATTGATGTTAAAATTGTCAAGCAACGAATTTGAAATAGTTATGATTATGTTGTTCAGAAACTTAATGGAAAATTGCATGAGTTAGAAGATACAATTTATGTAAGATATGAAGAATAGCAGATAAAGAATATATGAAGTTAAAACTATTGAAATGTCCTCATTCTTAGTGGATTTGAAAAATAACTTTAAATAGATTGTTGCATTCCTTTACCAGGGAGTCTGTTTCTATCCCTGACTCCCAAATAGAGAGGGCAGGGACAGCTCATAGAAATGAGTCTATCTAAGCCTAGGTTGCTGAACCAGTGAATTTATTGGGCTACTTATAGGAACATAGGTAACTTAGGAAGAAATACCATCTGATAACATACCTCAACCTGAATGATGACTCAGAGTTTTATCACTAGAGTCCAATATGCAACTTTCAGGCAAGTACATGACCAAAAAGTCTCTTCCTCACTGGTGGTTTTCTACTTGTGTAGCATCCAGGAGTAGTTTTATAAGTCCTTTAAATCTCACAAACCTCTCTGCTTTCTCTGTGAGGAGGAAGCTGCTACTCCACAGTAATAATGTTACAATGTCTTAGTAATTTATAGCATGATTAATAGGATAAAAGGTAGCTATAATATAGCAATCATGAATACTCAATTAGAACCAGAGGCATGTTAGTGATGATAGGAATAAGTGATGACATAAATACAGAAAATTACATACATGGAAATGCTAGTATTAGTCAGAATGTGACAATGCTTTTTTTAAAAGTGAATTGTATAAATACATAAATTAAGAAATTGAAAGAATATATAAAATATTTAAATATATGGTACCTGTATTAGTTATTTTATTATACCTTTTTATGTAATAAAATTACCCTTTAAAAGTAACTTGAGAAGAGTAGAGTTTGTTTTGGCTTAGGGTACAGTCTTTCACAGCAGGGAAAGCATGACAGCAGGAATTGGGGGTGACTGGTCATATTGGATGTGCAATAAAGAAGAAAAAAGAGATGAATCGTCATATATAGCTCTCTTCCCTTTTTTTTTTTTTTTTTTTGGTTTTTTCGAGACAGGGTTTCTCTGTGTAGCTTTGTGCCTTTGCTGGAGCTCACTTGGTAGCCCAGGCTGGCCTCGAACTCACAGAGATCCGCCTGCCTCTGCCTCCCGAGTGCTGGGATTAAAGGCGTGCGCCACCAACGCCCGGCTAGCTCTCTTCCCTTTTTTATTCAGTCCAAGACATCAACCTGTGAAATGGAGCTGCCAAAAGATGATGTGGGGCTTTCTTTCCTAACTCTAGATAATGCCTCACAGAATGTCAAGATACTGATCTCTAAAGTCAATGTAGATCTTATCAAGTTCACAATATTAAACCCGACAGTGTCTAAAATACACACTGCCATGTAAGAATTTAAATATACAAAATTTAGGTGTATATTGAATATTATATCATGGCAATATTAACAAAAGAAAGTAGAAATTGTTGTTTAATTGAAGACAAAATACAAACAAGTATTATTATAAAGGAAAAAGAAGAATTAAACAATGATAAAGGGGCCAGTTATCCAAGAAAATAACATTGTTAAATATGTATGAAGCCAATCCTGCACTGCTAAAATACATAATGTAAGACTGAAGGAGCTAAATGAGAAATAGAAAAATATACTATCACTATAAGACATATTCCCTTAATTTATCAATTTTATACTTAAATAATAGAATTTTATTATAAACCCCCAAACAGACTAAGAAAGAGCTCTAAATACACCTTTCTAAATGACAGATTAATAATCAGGCATAATATCAAAAAAGATATCTATGACAACAAGCATGATACACATGGACTGGAGAGATGGCTAAGTAGTTAAGAGGACATGCTGTTCTTCCAAGGACCTAGGTTCCATTCCCAGGACCCATGTCACAGAATGCAAAACTGGCTTTATCTGTGTCTTCAGAAAACCTGGAACCCTTTTCTGATCCTTGGATACCTTCACATATGGTATACACACACACACACGCACACACACACACACACACACACACACACACAGAGAGAGAGAGAGAGAGAGAGAGAGAGAGAGAGAGAGAGAGAGTAAATTAGAAGAACAAATGATCAACATATAGAAGTGTTGGTAGTTGCTTGTTCATATTCAGAGGTAATTTCTCTCCCTCCTTCTCCAACACATAGTCATTAACAAAGAAAAAAGGTGTTTTTTTTGGGCAACTTTTGGAAGTTTGAAGTTGATACAAATAAGTAGTGTTCGGTATACTACAATACAAAACAAATATTCATGATTCTATATTAATGCAAGTGAGAAGATAATGAACAAGTGACTGAGTATAACTCTAATAAGATTTCCAAAGAATTCACTCATCTTTCACTTTTGGGACTGTTTGATCTTGCACACGTGTTTTATTTTTCTCTAGTCTATCATTTCAGTCAGTTGAAAAAAATCATTCATTGCTCTTTTTTCCTTCTGTGTTCTTAGAGCAAATTTGTCTGTGTTGTGGTTATATTATATACCCTTGATCATCTTTCTAAGCATGCAGAAATCTCTACTGGCTTTCATTATCTGCTCCTTTTTATTTTCAACCCTAGTTTAGGTGTGATTACCTTATGCTCCAAGACATGGTTCATGTGGGCCGTGTGAACGTATTTCTTCTCCCACTGTTCTGTCCCATCCACTGAGAGCATGACTGATGGCCAGCCATGTACTTTCTCTGCACCCAGTGCCTGAATGACGGCCGTTGTACGCCATGAAAGCCTCTAAAGTCGGATTAACTCATGAAAATCTCACAGACAGCATTAGAATACCAAACTACCATTTATCACAACTGTCTGTTTAGAGATTGAACAGATATCTCACTTCTACCAGAGGGCGTACATTCAGCATTATCTAAGGATAACATTCTGTCTGTAGATGAAGCAAAATTTAATGAAGTAAGACCCTTCTGTTATTAGCCTAAATTGTAATTATGCCTAAAACCTCACCTAATCTTAGAGTTTATTATTGCATAAACCAATAAAATCTCCTATAAGTTCAAGGAATTTTAGTATATGGCTTATTTTTCTTCCTTGCATGTTAAATAAAACCAGTTCACTAAATATATTTAGATTGTTTTATCATCAGCCTTAGAAAGAAAAAAAGAAACTTCACTTTCTCTATAAAAACTCTCCATAGCATGCATGACTTTCTTCTGGAACCTTAAAAGTCATAGAGAGAAGTATGATATTAATGTCATTGTGAGGTAAGTATTTCCTATTAGTATTGTTTTCTCACACTGCTAGATTTTTAGATTATAGACAGGATTGTTTATTTAAGCACTTATGTGTCTTTGTGCATAACAGAGAGTTATACATAATACTAGTATTTTACTCTTCTCACTGTATAAGTTTGAAAAGTTGAAGATCAAAATACTCTGTTGCTTATCCAAAGTCACAATATTATCCTGCAGAATTATGTATCATATGCCAATCTTTGGTTTTGAAATTATCTTCAGTGAGTCGTTGTTGCTCATCAACCACGTCACTTGGCCACCTGTTACTGGGGAGCTATATTGAAGAATGCTTTATGGAAGGCAACTGTAACTTTCCACCTGAGCTTGAACCACCAAGCAGATGACAAGATTAACTCTATGACTCAGCTATCACATCAGCCTTGGATTCTGACCCTTAGTATTCTAATATATGGACATTGGGCATTATCGTGTTCTTTCAAGTGTTTTAAAGATTATTCTTCCATACCTGGATGGGTTCAAAGGGCTTGGTAGACAAGTTTATGAGACAAGTGAACGCAATCCACTGACTATCGGGGAAAAATATTATGAGATCATTATAGGGGAGATACTTAGTCTTACTACAACTTGATATGCCCTGTTTTGTTGATACCCACGAGAGACCTGCCCTTTCCTGAATAGAAATGGAGAAGGAGTGGATTGGGGAGTGGGGATAAAGGAAGGTGTAAGAAGCGACTGGGACTAGGAGAGGGAGGGAAAACTGTGGCTGGGATGTAAAATAAATACATTTTTGAAAAAGAGGTCATTATAAAGCAGCATGTAGAAATAATCATATAAAAAGTAATGAAAGAAATGGCATCAAAGTCTTCCTAATAGTCTTAGCTGAATAATGTGAAACTATTGATCTAAGGTTAAAATCTATAAAGGTATTGTCTTAACAGAATCCAAACTCAGTAAAATAAATTCATAAATGCAGGGTACTGTGCACACCTGTGAGGGTAGGGGTAATGAATTTGAGGCTGGTATCTTCTCTGAGGACATTCCCAAGGTAGTTCAAAACCAAGCAAACAAAGGTGCTTTTTATAACGTTTATGTCTTAAGTAGCGCACCAAGAAATGACTGTCTTTCCACTCAAGGTGCACTTCGTGTACCAGTGTTGCAAAGGCAAGCTCATACTCAAAACTGAAAGGGGAGGGGTGAACCAGCTCTTGAGGAGAAGGAAGACGCTTTAAAGAATGGAAGTTTCCATAGAGAAATGGAGAAATGGTGAGAAATATCAACAGGCAGAATAAAAGGAACAGGAAAAACTTCATGAACAAAAGAAATTGATTTGGTAGTGAAAACAAAAAAGATGAATTTTGCATTAAAATAAAGTACTGTTATGAATTTGTTATCAAAGAGAATTAATAATCTTGGTGCTAGCTGTTTGTCTACTTAATGATAAACAAAAGATTTCTATTTTTAAGAAATTCATAAGCTTGTATGTAAACAAGAAAATAATAAAATCATACAAAATATAACAAAACACATATTCAAAAGGAGCCCTTGAAGTGCAGTACCTTCAAATGAAGATTTGCAAGTAGAAGGTATATTTTTATGCATTTGTTATCATTTACTTATAACATCCCAAGAATGCTTCTTCGCATAGATTTATAACAACAGTTTTCCATGTTTTAATGCATAGAAACTTAGAGACTACAAGGAAGTTTAATATAGTTACAATCTGGAATTTGCAGTTATTGGAGGAAGTTGTTGTGGCATTTAAATTTCCTAGAATTTACCATGTACACGTGGTTCAAAAGCAAGATTTCAAACTTATGAAAAGAAGGAGATGAATTACATCATTGAGGCTCTGTATGATTCCAGAAAGTTACAGAGCATGAGCCAGCTTCTAATATGCAATCTTTTAGTATTGTATTCCAGCTTTCTGACATTAGCTACGTCGGCCTCCTCTTCTGCACTCTAAGAAAGTTGACACCTTTCTTATTTTTCTGAGAAGTGCTTTTGAATTAAAGCGTGGTAAATAGAATCTGTAATATAGTCACTGTTTAACAAGGTAACCAAGGTAAAAAAGGATTGATTGACTTTAATTTTCTAAATAAGTCATAAAATTAAAAGTTGATTGATGGAAATTAGAAGATTAAAGATTTTTTAAGTGTTCAATATTTTTCCTACTTTTCATTAAACACAGATATAAAAATCACATTTTAATTACTATTTAATTTTACTGATTCTAATTATCACTTTACTCATCCTCATTTTTTCTTTTCATCTTTTACTCCATACTCCCAGTCAATTTTATCCTTGTGTTAAAGTTAACATACCATAGACAATAGCCAAAACATTGTCTTCCTTTTAATCAGCTGCTGTTGAATAAAATTATATTTACCACTATATTCCAAACAGTCACAATTTAATTCCTACTTAATGCTAAAATATATCAAATAATAAGATAATTAAAAATGCTCTTCCACAAATAGACCACACATTGCCCTGTATCTCTAGTGAATCCTGACATGTTGGTCTCTGCCCTCTCATCCCACACAGCTGTCTGTTCCAAGTACATTTTCCCATTGGACTTCATTAGGGAGTTCTAATGATCACTTGATGGATGCTCACTTAAATGCTAAGTCTTGTATAAATATATATAGTAGATACTCCCCACTCTAAAAAAAAAATATGTTTTTCCTTTGGACTTACTAAAGCTTGGTAAAGAAAACAAAACATGATCTGTCCTTATACCATTGTAATTTAAATACGAGCCTTAACACAAAGCCAGGGGAACTTCTCCAAACCATATGGCTTTCTTAGTACATTTTAATTGTGGAAGAAGGTGAGTATCCACAACCTAAAAGGTTTTAAGTCTTACAAGACTCTCACCAGCATTAAGATGGACAGGATATCTTCTAGTAGAGTTAACACAGTCTATTTTATACCACACTGATAATACAGAGAGGGAGAAATCATATTTGATATTTTAGACTGTCCTTGTTTACATTTATCTAAAAATAATTGCAAGTATTTCTCATACTGCCTTACCCTTGCTTGATTGCTTCCTTTTTTCTACTTGAAGAGTAGAACATGATGTCAAACACAGGTAATATGAGCTTGTGACTTTGAAGTAGACTACTGTCAAGTTAACCTCCCTTCAACATAATTTTTTAATTTAAAATTAAACACTAATAATATGTACCTAACAGCGAAGTTTACGAGTTAAATTGAATACAAAAAATAAATATTTAGCACAATGTTAGGTTCCTAGGCAATACTCCATTCATAGTAATTGCTATTGCTGCTGTTAGTATTCTAACAATGGTTTTCCTAAAACTTTAGTATGTAATACATGTTAAAATTAATAGTAGTTTGTAAATGTGACTTAGCCATACCATGGAAGGATATTAGAGATGGAGAAAGGTAATGTAAATTATGTTCTGCATTTGTATGGAGAGGCTGAGTGTGTCCCACGCTATCAAAATTTGTTTTTCTACCTTATCCCGATTATGTCACCTTGAATTCTGAAAGGCAGAACCCAATTCCCACCTATCAAACAGAAAAAAAGCACCAAGTGCTGAATGATCTTTTAATGCAAAAAATTGATAATGGATGGGCTATGACTTTTCCAAGGATATATCTGAAACACAACCACAATCATCCCAATGTTATACACATATTAATACAGTATAAATCACCCTAGTATGCTAGATTTTTAATTCAAAATATGGATTAATCTCACATGTGTTTGCAATGTTTGACAATCTGAAAACTAAGAACGTAAACAAATATCTTCTATCTAGAAACAGACTATAGAGTACTAATATGATTTTATATATTATTATACTTAAAGTCATAGTCACAGATGCTTAAGCAAATAAATATGACACTCTTACAGAGGAACAAAATAGAGGAGCATAGGAACAGCAGAGGTTTTGAAAAGTATGATGATTATAGAAAGTGTCGCCTTTTCATTGACCAACAGCCAAACATTAGGTGGAGCTGGGGTAATACTGCAGAAGAGGGAGGGGAATAATTCTAGGAGCCAGAGAGGCCAAGACATAACAAGAAAATGCCCCCCAAAACCAACTAACTAGGTCACATAGGGGCTCACAGAGACTGAAGCAACAATTAGGGAACTTCTATGGCTCTGACTTACATCCTCTGCCTATATGTTATGGTTGTGTAACTTGGTGTTCTTGTGGACTACTAGCTGTGGGAGCAACGCTGTCTCTGACTCTTTTGCCAGCTTCTGGGACTCTTTTCCTCCCACTGTTTCCTCCAGCCTTAATATGAGGGGATGTGTCTAGTTTTCCTAAAATTGATATCCCATGTTCAGCTGATATCCCTGGGAGGCCTGCCCTTTTCTGAAGAGAAAGGAGAAGGAATAGATCTTGGGAAGAAGGTACGTGGGAAGCGGGGGACTAAGAGGAGAGAAAGGAGGTGAAACTTCAGTCAGCATATAATGTGTAAAAAAAGAAAAAAAATTATTATTATTATTATTAATTATAATAATAATAAAAGAAGAAGCTTCACATCAGAATCACAGTGAATCTCAACCAAAATGAATGTGCCAAAGCTGGACAGAACATGTGTTACCTCTTGGAAAGGAGAATTCAACCATCGGCTGCTTCCTCATCCCAGAAAGAACAAGGAGAACAAGTTTGCTTGTCAATAAAAGTGCAAAGAAAGGACAAGGGAGAAAAAAAAGACAGTCTGATTTACAATGCAAGAAAACATCTTGCTTATCCCCTACAAAATCAAGCTACTCTGTTATGGGGTTCACACAGGTGAGTTGGAATATCTCCTAGTATACTAAAATATAGACATGAAGAATCCAATAGAAGCAGACCATGTAACTTTTAGTTTATAAAACACAGTGATTTTATGCCATATAAGCCCAATAAATTATAAATACAAAGCAGTTGACATTTGCCTTGAAAAAGATTGTGAACAAGAATTTGAAATACTACTTCATACTGAATATAAATTTTTCTGATCAAGACCATCAATCAATTTAAGATGCCTGACCATTTTTTTTTATATCAGCAAAAAAACTTGTGAATCCTGTCAATACATAATTCCAACCTGGTCGAAAACTCTTTTGATAAGTTTACCTGAGCAGTGTGTTTGCTGAATTGCCTTTCTTGTGGCAATACTCATTACACTTAACAGTATCTACAGTGACAGATTGTCATAAAATAATGATACACTGAATGACAAACAAGGCCAGAAGTAACCCTTATTCCAGCAGTCCTATATTTAAGGAGTCAATTTAATTTGGAAATTTGGAAAATAACATCCGCAATCATCTATAAGCAAACTGTTGCTACCTAAAATACAGAAACCAGGTTCTAACAATAATCCTATTTCAACCACTCAAACAGAGTCAAATCTTTCACCAATTGCACTAAGTACTCAATAGATTCAGATGCATAGGAACCCTTGTGCCTTATTTTGTTTCCTGATCTTTCTCTACCCTTTGTATACAAGAATGAGAGTTTATATTCTGACTTTCATTCTGTGGGCTACAGGTTCAGTATTTTCCCATGCAATCACACAGTTCACACAAACATTTGATGCAAAAAAAAAAAAAAAAAAACCCTCTAAGCATACTCTATTAATTTAAAATAAATAACAAACTACAGTAATATACTTTAAATTAAATGTGTATTATAAATTATACATTAAAATAAAAATAATAAAAGAATTGTTTTACTTTTAAAGAGTTGGAACTCCTTTTTTGAGTAAATAAGTTTGTATGGAATAACAACTAAAAGCAACTAGATAGACATCCATACCTCAAATATTTTTATGTTTTTGTGTGTACACAGGTAAAGTAAAAGTTTTGTCAGCTGGAAACTAAAAATGAGAATAAATATGCTACTTTGTCAAATAAAAAAACTGTTACTATGAATGCCTATCTATCTCTGAATTTCAACATGGAGGAAATATGGATCAAGGACAGAAGTAAACTGAAGGAAATAACTAATTTCGGTTAAAAAGGGATGAAAAGGTCTGGGTCAGATTCTACCTCACTGATTGAATGCTTGCTAGACATTAGAACTAAGATTTATTTCACAACACTGGCAATAAAATTAAGGAAAGATGAATAGCATAAAAATAAACAATTTTTTTTTATATTCTGGTTTTACATCTTGTTAGACTGATAGCATAGAACCCTATCAGCGATTCTCATTTGACCTTTTCACCTTTATCTGTTCCTTTTCCACTGCTGTGACTAAGTATCTGACATACAGGAACAAAAGGAAAATGAAAACCAGATTTGCTTTGACTAATGCCTTGCGGGCCTGAAGTCTCTCATAGGAGTAAGGCCTGAACATGGAAGCATGAGACAGCTGATGCACTGTGTTGGCTGTCAGTGCCCATGCTCAGATTGCTTCCTCTTCCCTCTAATTTCATTAAGTCATGCATTGAAGCCCCTGGAATGTTACCACCTACAGTCCTAGAGAGTCTTTCCCTTCAGTAGATTCTTTTTGGAAATGTTCCTGAGGACATACACAGAGGTATATCTATCTCCTAGATGGTTCCAAATCCAATAGTATTGACAATGAAAATTAAAAATGTAATCTAAAGGCATATCTTTGGATGCAGTTTGTTTGTTTGAGACATGTTCTCCCTATATACCCTTCAATTAGCCTAGAACTCAATATGAAGACCAGAGTAGCCTTGAACTCATAGATATCCCCTGTCTTTATCTCCCAAGTGAAAGATTAAGGGCATACTCTACCACATCCAGCTAAGGAAAGATAGAGTATAGTGATGTAAAGAGATAAAGGGAAATGTGTAATAAGAGTATTAAATGAAGGGGGGGTGAGAAAGCAGGGTAAAGGAGAGAATTTGGGGAGGGAAAGCTAATGCTAAAGGCTTTTTGGAAAGCCATCTGGAAACCTGCTACTGTAGAAACTTCCTAAAATGTGCACATATATGAAAGGAATTTAAATACAGTCATTATATAATAAGGGAGACAATTCCCGCAACTAGACACCTTATCCCATCAAGTGGAAATTGCCAGGAATGGGTTAC
Source organism: Peromyscus attwateri (assembly GCA_902168425.1). Lineage (NCBI taxonomy): Eukaryota > Metazoa > Chordata > Mammalia > Rodentia > Cricetidae > Peromyscus > Peromyscus attwateri. The sequence continues at coordinate 50,032 of CABHPP010149063.1, read as the reverse complement.
ATATTATTGAGTCATTGACCATAGAGATTCTATATATACCCCTCTAAGAACAATGGCTGATTGCCAAGGGTACTGATTACTTTCCACAACCTGATAAAGACATCACTTATTTCTGTGATCAAACATGGAGAAATCAAGGAGGTACACAACTGCAAGCTTCTCTCACACAGATTAATGTTCATGGTGCTGGAAGAAACTTTGAATACTACTAAAGGGAAAGGTAATCACCAATATCATTCCTCTACAAATCTAGTGACCTCCAACAGAAGCCTGCCTACAAGATAGACTGCTGCAATAATGACACAATGTTATTAGAGTAACCAACCACTGTTCTTTATTGGATTGAAGCTGCACTCTACAAGACAGAACCACCAATACTTGAAATTGCTAATGTGGCCAAGAATATCAGACTAGATACAGATAGGTCATGGAAGCTAAGAAAAAGACTACTACTATTATTATGCTTTAAATTTTAATAAAATTGACTCCTAAATGATATATTTCTATATCCAAAGATCAGAGTGCTGCTCAAGTCACATCAGAGAAGCTTCTTTTGGTAGATGGCACTTTAAACAGAGACCCAGAACTGGACTTTCTGAGTTAGGGTTTCTGTTTCTGTGAAGAGACATCATGACCATGGCAACTCTTTTTTTTTTTTTTTTTTTTTTTTTTTAATTTTTCGAGACAGGGTTTCTCTGTGTAGCTTTGTGCCTTTCCTGGAACTCACTTGGTAGCCCAGGCTGGCCTCGAACTCACAGAGATCCGCCTACCTCTGCCTCCTGAGTGCTGGGATTAAAGGCTAAAGGCGTGCGCCACCACCGCCCGGCAAACATATTTGACAAGTGTATTTTTTTTTTTTTTCCGAGACAGGGTTTCTCTGTGTAGCTTTGCACCTTTCCTGGAGCTCACTTGGTAGCCCAGGCTGGCCTCGAACTCACAGAGATCCGCCTGGCTCTGCCTCCCGAGTGCTGGGATTAAAGGCGTGCGCCACCAACGCCCGGCTTGGCAACTCTTATAGAGGAAACTATTTAATTGTGGTAGCGTACATACGGTTCAGAGGTTTAGTCCATTATTGTCATGATGGGAAGCAAGGTATTAATCAGGCAGATGTGGTGCTAGAGAAGGAATTGAGAGTTCTTACATATTGACTCACAGGCAACAGGAAGTAGTCTCTCTCACTAGGCATGGCTTGAGCATATGTGAGACCCCAAAGCCTACCTCCACAGTGACATATTTTCTCCAACAAGGCCACACTTCTTAATAGTGATACTCCCTCTGGGGTCCATTTTATTTCAAACTACCATATGGGCAATGCGCAAAGAATGGGAGACTTTGGATCACTCAATCTCAAATGGAATGGCATTATCCTTTCATCAAGGCTGAGGAATCTATGCAGAAAAGTAGCAGGAAAGATTTCGAGAGCTACAGGTAGTAAGTGACTACAAGGAAACAGTCTTCCAGATACAACAGTGCAATAAACATATGAACTCACGGAGAGTGTGAGAGCATGCACAAGACATGCTCAGGTTCAAAACGAAGTCTCAGTACAGACAACAGGAAGTGGACACACTAAGTCCCACCCCAAACCAATAAGCTATTTGCAGTTGATACCTACTAGGAAAATGAATACCAGTTTTCCCCAACAAAGTATAACTGGATGTCACAGTCACACTCGAGGGCAGGCCCCACGCCTAGGAGTAGTTAGACAACACAAAATGAACTCCAATGTTTGTTTTCTGTTTGTTTGTTTGGGTATTTTTTTTTTTGTTTTTTTGTTTTTCGAGACAGGGTTTCTCTGTGTAGTTTTGATGCCTGTCCTGAATCTCGCTTTGGAGACCTGGCTGGCCTCGAACTCACAGAGATCCGCCTGCCTCTGCCTCCCGAGTGCTGGGATTAAAGGCGTGCACCACCACCCCCCGGCTATGTTTGGGTATTTTTTGTCTTTGTTGATGTTGTAGTTACTTTGCTTTGATTTTCATTTATATATTTATTTATGTATTTACTTATTTATGTATTTATTTATTTATTGCTTTGTGTGTGAGTATATAAGAGAAAGAGAGAAAGACCATGAGCTTGAGTGAGCAAGGAGTTTGAAGGAGTTGGGGGAGGGGAAAGAATATGATCAAAATATATTGAATGAAAATAAATTTTAAATATAAACATTTAATCTATGACAAATCTAATACACTTCAAATATACCCATGCAATTTATTAGGGATTTATATGACTTTCTTCTACTTGCCTGAAAATTAATCAGCATCTCAGTGCATTCAGGAAATTGATGTCATCAGGAGGAAATGCCTCCTCCCTTTATTGTCTTTCTATTATCACTTAAGATTTCTTATTAAAGAACAATTCCACTTCATGGCCTTTTTATGTCAATAAATGCTGTTACCTATGTATATAAATTTCTATTTCTAAATACATAAGTAAAACTTGCTCATTAGGTGTAATATTTCTTGTGTGTATATTCCAAGAATGACTGTTTGGTTTTGGAAAAACAATTGGTGTGCTTTTCCCTGGGAAGACTGGCTTCTAGTCTCAGCATCTTTAGTTGTCTGTAGTTGATTGTGTAGGGTTGAGACCTCCTAAATTTGAAAAAGAGTGAGGAGTGGGTAGATGGAAGGGTTTAGTGGAAGGGAGGGGAAATAAAAAAATGATGTAATTATATTATAATCTCAGAAATAATATTTTAAACTAAACTAATCAAACAATTCTACTAATCTTTCACTTTAACCTCTATGGGCATCTCCTTTTAAGTGTTTTGTTCATGAAATTATTAACAATTTTTCTTAATGTTTTTTTCTATTTCATTAGGAAGTGTTTTCCTCTCCATTAACACCCTTTCAGAAATGTTGTGAATTAAGGCAGTGTTATATAAAATTAACAATCTGAAGATTATTTTGCAAATATCTACAATATGAAATAATAGTTTATTAAATAAATATATTGGGCACAGCAGAGGGTCATATACTTTGAAGAACTTCCTTAGTTCTCATTTTCAAAAAATGTTTGGGGCTACATTTCATGTTTAAGTACATTTTAAATTGCATTTCTTGAAGTTTAGTATCTGTAAATATATCCATTATATGAACTTTAAAATTGCACCAATAGGATAATTATGACACGATTTTGTTTTGTATCATGTTGACTTTTTGCTAACTAATTTAACAACTAAATTTGAGAGTTAATTGAAGGTACAAAAACAACCATTACAACAATTATCATGTCTTGAACCCTAAACAAGAAATAAAAATGGTAGAATGTGGGTAATGTTAGAACACAGCTAATAGGTGTGTGGGAGAAAAAAGATTATTTCAGAATCAAAAAGCTTCTTTGAGGTAAACACAATTAAAGGTGAGGGGCTGAAAACTAGAAAGGTAAAGTTGATAATGAAGTTTATAAAGTTTTATTGTTTTCTTGATTATGACAAAGTTTTATGTAGTATTTATTGAGACCTGTGTTGATGGCATGAAGCTTCACATCATTTAAAGATGAAACAATTAGAAAGCATGTATATTAAATTTATAATTATTTTTTAAAGTTTTTTTTAAAGATTTATTTGTTTATTATGTATACAGGGTTATATCTGCATGCATAACTGCATGCCAGAAGAATGAATCAGATCTCATTATAGATGATTGTAAGTCACCATGTGGTTGCTGGGAATTGAACTCAGGACCTCTGGAAGAAAAGGCAGTGAGTGCTCTTAACCTCTGAGCCATCTCTCTCACCCTGAGCTCATAATTTTTAAAGACAATTTTATCAACCAAGATAATAATGAGACCAAGGACAAACAGCCATTGGATGTAGATTAGATTAGTTCATCTGTAGAGATGAACTGGAAATTATCACAAGAAGGTTTTGTGCACAGAAGGGTTCCAATTTAATGTTGTTTATTTAAGGAAGAAGAAACAAAATTTATAGTGATCCTGCTACAACAGGAAAACACCCCCAAACTCTCTTCTTCTACCAATTTGTGATTGCTTGAAAGTCATAAATATGAGACTGAAGGCCCACAGGCATCACATGCCCTATGGAGCATGTCTTTATGATTTTGTTGTTGCTGTTGTTGTTTTGTGAAACAATGGGCGGAAAGAATACTTACTGCAGTAATCTTCAGTGGTTCTAAATAAGAGATCAAAGAGGAAATATTTGGTAGAGAAGACAGATTGAGTTCAAGAGTTAGACGACTATTGGATACTGTTTTGAAGACAATCAACTCTCAAACTGTCGGTATCTAAAAGTAGTGATCTAAAAGTAGAAGGGAGGGGCACATTAGAAGCGGCTGATGTCTAGATATTCACAGGAACTTTCTGCAATGTCTATGCAAATGAATAATAATACAACCAGCACATTGGGATACATGCCAATATATATGACTTTATACTTGTAAATCAGTCCCACTATATTCCTTTTGCTTAAAGAGTTGGCAAGAGAAATCATTTGGAAATCTCCTGCTCACTTTTCCCACATAGAGGGACCTCCAATGAAGTAAAATGACCAGAGAACAATGATTAATTCGCTTATTTCATATCTGTCAGCTATTCTTTTAAATTTGGATCACTGCACTACTCCAGAAGGAAGCGTATTTTTCTTCAATACTGCCATATCTCTTTTTAAACATTGATTTCCTACCATTTCTGTAAATTGCCTGGAAGCAGCTTATATTTGTACAGCTCTCAGTTACATATGTTTCTTGTTATTGAATAGTACTCTGTATACAACTTACTTTGATAAGGCTAAATTGAATTGATTTGATAAAAAACATATCTCTTGCTGAAAATAATCATTATTCATAGACTATTCTAGTATCCCACACCAAACACATATGGAAAACAACATGAATGCTGAAGGAGGAAATTTAGATGAAAACAACCTTCACAATATTAATGTGACTGATAACGAGAAGTATCAGTCGTTCACTGTATAGATATGCATTGCTTTTTCTCCAAGAATGTCGATACTCTTCTACAGGAATATTTATAAGGCCACATAAATTAGAGTGGGACAGATATAAGCTCTTGTTTATGGCTATAACAATTTGAGTATATCCAATTTCACCAGATATAGACTCATTAAAGCCAGAGTAGCTTGACTTTTCTTGACATTGGTCAGTGTTTATGGTGAAATGAGGCTGATAACAAAGTCTCTTATTCCCCTGCTGTCTGCCATAGTACTTACATACATGACTGTGATGAGGACTAAAGAAACTATATCAAGAAAATACATTCATTTATGTACCTTCTCATTATTTAATAACACAAGACAATTAAATATTTTCCTGGGGTCTCAGAGTTACCACATTCTAGACAGGTTGAAAACAAGCAAAAATGGAAAAAAGCAAACTGGGTATGGTGGTGCACACCTTTAATCCCAGCATTTGGGATACAGGTAGATCTGTAAATTCAAGGCCAGCATGGTTTGCATATTGAACTCCAGGACAGCTAAGGTTATGTAGAGAGATCTTTTCTCAAAAAAGAAAAACAATTAAATAAAAAGGAAGGGGGTGCTTTTTGACTTCACATTTGATGCTTTTAGAATATAACATGTTTTGTAGTCTTTGAGAACTCATAAGAAAAAATTAATAAGGCTATAATTATTCTGTTTTTAATCCTGAAGTATCTGTCATAAGAGAAGAAATTATCGAGCTCCAGAACGTATTTCTGTGCTTAATTGAGAGTTCTGTAGCAGTTTTATATATATTCTATATATTAGTTAATACTGTAAAATATCTTTTAAATGTCACATATTTTTAAAATAATATCTGGTAACCACAGGGCCACATTGTTATTATTGTTAAGATTTAAAAATTAACCTTGGTAATGGCTAATCAGTAGTTGGTTTATATCCCAATTTTTAAATAAATTTACAAATATTTTCTTTATCCAAATTAAAACTGCAAACATTAATGAAACACAAATGGATTTCATAAAACATTAAAAAGTACCATAAATTTGATGTTTGTATACATATATTCATAAGGGCTGAAGTGTTCTC
>CABHPP010149063.1:3479-43632 GCA_902168425.1 Peromyscus attwateri | reverse complement strand
TGCCAAAAATATTTCTTGGCACAATGCCACTTCCCTTTTAATAATCGGAGTCCATTGGTCGCTCTCTGAGTTATAATATTTCCAGATGCCTAGTTATATTGCTTTCTTTAACTTGACAATAATCTGAATTATGCTTTAATATACAGCCATCAAAAATTGGGTTAGGACAGTAATGTGAATGCCTGTACCAGAATATAGTTAGTTATTGTAACATGTTGTTTCAAAGAGGTATTGATTCATTGTAATCCAAGAAGTTTTAAAACTGTAATATAATGAGTGAGCACTAGGTCATGGTACTATGTTGCTGAAGATGGGCTATTGATATTTTTAGGAGTTGTGTTTTTGAATGGGTTTACTGTCTTTCCTTCCATGCAGAGAATTTAAGTTCTACTGTTTTACTAACTGCAGGAAGAAACCATAATATTTGAATGTACCAGCTCAATTTCAACCTTATTTTTCATCAGTTTATATCTGCTAATGAAATATGTATCACATAAATATATAGGGCTTTAAATAATGTAATTCTTTGGGAGAAATGTACATGTACATATGTCCTGTGTGATAGCTAATGCTGATTCTAAATTTGAACGGATTTAGAGTCACCATGGATATAATTCTTTGCACATTTCTGTGAGTGGTTATCTAGATTAGATTAATTGAAGCGGGAAGAACCACTCTGAATGTGAGTTGCACCAGTTCCACGGTGGATAAAAAGGAGAGAGTTGACTAAGCACCAGCATTCATGACTTTCTGCTTTCTAACAACACATGCAATATAAGCATCTGCCTCAAAGGCAGGCTGCTATGGCTTCCCTGCCTGGAAGGACTGTGTTCTCCAACACTAAGCCGATTTAACCCTTGTTTCCCTGGTTGTTTTGTCAGCTTTTGGGTCACAGCATGTCAAGTAACTAATACAGAAAACTGATCCTAAAAAGTGAAACCATTGCTGTGATGCACATGGTCATGTGGTCATTAGGCCTTTGGAACTGGTTTACCAGAAGAATACAGAATGCTACACACAGGGGACAGGGAAGCCCTTGAGTACTTTAAGCAGAACTTAATAGACAATTCTGGTGCGTGCTTAACAAGAATGTGACCAAATATGGACAGTGGAGATCTAGCTCATGAGGCTTAGGAGGGAATAAGATCTCTATCGGGAAGTGGGCAAGTGGCAATCCGTATGATATTTTGGCAAATAATACTGCTACAGAATCCTGAAAAATGCCCTGAAAACATGCAGGAGTTTGAAGTGATGGTAATAGAATGATTTGTCTGGCAGAAGAAATGTTAAGACAGAATAACATTCAGGCTGAGCCATGATTATTGTATACTGTTCTCATCTAGGCATACAGTGATAAAGGTTAAAAAACAGATCAGAAAGCATAACAAAAATGACAGGCTTAGAGAGAACAAATTACAAAGCATCTGTAATTTTTAAGAAGATTAGTATCCTTAAAGATATACATGGAGCCTGTCACTAGGACAACAGGAAAGGTGCCCCAAAGGTAAGACCTTATCTTTTTAAGGCTCCAAATGCAAATTCATTTGAATGCTGGGTGCTTAGAAAAAGAATGCTGCTGAGGAATTTACCTATTGAAAGGAACTACCCAGGGAATTGTGTCTCAAGTTCAGCACACCAAAGTCAAGGCAGCTGTGGTCCAAAGAATCGAAGCCCCTATCTGCGCTGGCAGCAGAATTTGACAGAACTGTCTACATGATGCTAGTTCATGAGAAAAGCAGGACTCCAGGCTTCATGGAGTCTCACATTACTGATCCTGAGAACCACTGGAGACAGCGGTATGGGACAGGGTTGTAGTGTCCTGAAATAGACCCTGTGAGTCCACTGTGTGAAGCTGTGAAAGTGAGGCCCAAGATGTGAGGAAGAGCTGTGATGCTTGAGGAGAAAAAAGAATGCACTGTGGAAATTGGCCAGCTTGGAGCAGAACTGTCTCAAGAGAATTGATGCATTCTAGTAGCAGAGCTGCAGGATAAGGCTAGCAAGGCCCTTTGGGGCTCAATAACTTTATGGGAATGACAGATAAAAAAGAATCCACATATCTCCATTATAATTCTAGTACATTTTTCTATTATAATAAAGTAATAACTAAATACTGAGATCTTTAGGTATTATATTCAGCAACCAAAAGTACAGAAACAGAAGTTCAACCATCAAAAATTAATGTCTGGCAAAAGAAGACTCAATCTGTTCCTTGTGAGATAATTATTAGGATTTGGCTGAGCTGGAATTGGGAAAGGCATGCCTTCTGGGCAAGCAACAGATTACAAGGAAAGGAAAGCTATGGAGAAATCATGACCATAGGGTAGATAGAGAAAAAAAGTAGAAGCTGAAATTTGATTAAGTAACTACTGAAATTCTAGTAACCTGTGTGCTTTTGTCTTAGTTAGGTATACTATTGCTGTAATGAAACATCATGATGAAAGGTAACTTGAGGAGTAAAGGTCTTATTTCACTTACGATTCCACTTCACTTTTCAACATGAAAGGAAATCAGTGCAGGGATCTGGAGGCAGGAGCTGATGAAGAGACCATGGCAATCAATAATTAAGAAAATATCCTACAGGCTTGCCTGCATATCAATCCTGTTTTATTAATTTATAGTTTGTTTTTACATCCCACCAAAGTTGCCCTTCCCATCTTCCAAGTTCCTTCCCCACACCCCACCACCATCTACTTCTCCTCCACTGTTTCTCTTCAGATACAGGTGGGCCTCCTGTGGATATGAGCCTGACGTGGTATATCAAGGCACCTCCTCCTCTATCAAGGCTGGATGAGGCAATCTGGTAGGAGGAATGGGTCCCAAAAGCAGGCAACAGAGTCAAAGACATCCCCTGCTTTTCACTGTTAAGAGTCTCACAGGAACTCCTAAGTTACATAACTAAGATAAAAATGAAAACCTGTTTAGCATAGTTTTTGTCCATGTCTTTATTTTACCACTCATTTCAAAACTTTACCAGAGCATGGTGGTGACAGTTTCTTACAAGAAATTTCATTTAAAAACCAGTATGTTTGATTCTTTCTTAAACAAACAAATTACTTCATTGGCTATAGGTATGAACATGTGAAAATTAAAAGCATTAGGTTGTTTGCAGCTGTTGCTGAAATACAGGCTGGTTTGCTGCATTCTTCAACTTTTTCCTTATTCAGACTGTGAAAGATGATTTGTATTTCTGTCAATGGTTATTTTTCAATATTTTCTCTTTGACCCAAAATATCTTCTGGGATTTTAAAGTATGAAGTATTGAAAGTCAATTAAGTTTATTTACTACATCGACTTCATATGTGTAAAAATAGTTAAAATTCAATAAAAGTAAGTCCCGAGTATAATAATCAAATATAAATAAATTTAAGAATATTTTCAGATTTCCCAAATTTCACCAAAATAATGAACCATTCTCATAGTTCTGAGCAGTGTTCTAAGGTTGTTATTCTTCCTTAACTGTGAAAAATGTCATAACTAAGAAATTGACATTGATATGTTGGTCTTAACTACATCCCAAGTGTCATTTAGATTGCAGTAGCTTTTCCAATAATGTCATTTTTTTTCATTCCAGGATTTCATAGAAGGTACCAAAATGCATGTAGTAATCACATCTTCTGTGTCCTCTTGTATGTACCAGATATTAATTCTTTCCTTATAAATAACATCTTTATTTTTTTAGTAATAAACCCACAAAATAACTTTATAAAATCACACATATATAATAAAACCAAATAATAGTGGACCCAGAAGTTACTCGATGTACTTTTAGTCAACTGATTTTTAACAAAAGCCTCAAGAACTTAAATTAGAGAAAGTAAAGTTTCTTCAATAATATTGAGAAAGTGGAATATCCACATGTGCAGTGGTGGTGGTGGTGGTGAACCTAGACCACCACCTGTCATTATGTACAGAAATCAAAATGCGAAGCAAGCTGTAAGTGTAAGAGCATATGGAGATAGAGGAGAGACTTCAGAACATTGGCCTTAGCAAAGAATTTTTGGAGATGACTCCCAAACACAGGTAGCAAAAGCCAAATTTGACAAATAGGATGATGTGCCCCTCTGAAGCTTCTACAAAATGATGAAAGTGATTGACAAGATCATGTCCTAAAGCAAACTGTTCAGAATTCTCCAATTTAAGATTCTCAGTTAATAGTATTTACTAACTTTGTTTTCCAAGGAAATTGAACATGTCAAATCAGCTAGCTTACTTCTTCTAAAAGTGAAGTACTTGTTAAATTACCTAAAGGATTACACCTTAAGTTTTAAAATATCACACATATTATGCTAACCTGAGGTTAAGAATCATTGAAGAGAACCCATGAAAACTGTCTGAGTCAGAAAAATTAAAAGGGAGGATATCTGAACCAGGGATACAAATCTATAAATCAAAAAAATCAATATAACTGAGAAAAAAAATAATGATGAGAGGAGAAGAGATATGCCCTAAGGTTGATTATAATCCTACAGTAAACTTTGTTCTCCCTCTCGGGACATAAATCTAAGTAAGTCAAACTGAGTTTGTTTCAGAACAGATAAAGCCTTACAGACTTTTACAAGAAACCCTCCACGTTAATTAAAAAGAAAGGAAGGAAGGAAGGAAGGAAGGAAGGAAGGAAGGAAGGAAGGAAGGAAAGAAGGAAGGCAGACAGACAAAGCCTCTTTCCCTGTGATGTTTTTATCTCGAAAGAAGGAAAAATGCCAATTTTAATTTCTAATGTGTAAGTTGAAATGATATTACAAATGGAGAGAATTTTAATTACATTGGTATCTTTTCTCTCCCATTGTAGAGATGAAGAAGCTGATGTTCTAGAATTATTAATAACTTTTCTAAAACACACTGTAACATGTTGCAGCATATTTTTTAACTAGGTAAAGAAGTGTTGCTGTTTTCTGCCTGGCTAAGGCACCTGATTGGTGTAATAAAAAGCTGAATGACCAATAGCGAGAGAGGAGGTATAGGTGAAACTTCTGAGTGGGGAGAGAAAGTAGGGGGAGGAATCTAGGCTGGGAAGAAAAGGGAGGAAAGAAAAAAAGATGCCAGGGACCAGACAGACATGGAGGAAGCAGGAAAATAGGACAGACAGAATGAAAGAAAGAGAAAACACCCTGAGGCAAAACATAAATGAGTAGAAACAGGTTAAATTAAGTTAAAGGAGCTAGTGAGACAAGGCTAAGCTAAGGCCGAATGTTCATAATTAATAATAGGTCTCCATGTCTTATTTGGGAGCTAGTTGATAGCACAAAGAAAATTCCAGCTACAGGTACACAACAGCTGGTTTCCTCACCCATTCACTCTCATGAAGACCTTTTACGGTAAATTTTGAAAACATAGAGCTAGGAGAAAATGAATTGTCCAAATTTTAGTGACAATATTCAAGTATGTGTGGAGAGAGAGAATTAAGAGTCTGTACAAAGAAGGATCTCCCAACCACAGACAACAGAGAGCATTTATCCCTTTTGAGTAACAAATGGAAATGGACTAGCCTGGGTGATTCCACTTGTGTACTTAGAACTGGTATTACTGAGTATGTGATTCTGACAACTGTGAGGGGTGAGAGAAAAGCAGTTTGTCACTTCCTGTCAGGAGTCCATTATTGAGACCTTTTGTTATTCAAACTTCGCTAGTTACTGTTTACATTAGAGAATATATGTATGTATATGATAAATCCACTGTTAAAAAGCTGAATAAAAGTCTCTAAAAGAATACTGTAGCTCTCTACTCCTCCCTGTTCCAGAGACAGCTGCATCTTTTTCTGCAGTGCCAAGCTCATTCCTGAGACACTATAGTGAAAGTCAGAGTGAAAAGATTTGGCCACCTTGAACATCTGGTTCCCAGGGCTGACTTCCCATCTGCAAAATGCACATTGTTGCCATCAATGACCACTTCATTGACCTCAACTACATGGTCACGTGTTCCAGGGTGACTACCCATGGCAAGTTCAAGGGCAGAGTCAAGGCTGAGGATGGGAAAATTTTCATCAATGGGAAGGCTATCACCTTCCAGAGCCAGATCCTGCCAAAATCAAATGGGATGATGCTGGTGTGGATTATATTGTGGAGTATATTGTGGTATCTTTACCACCTTGGAGAAGACTGGGATCCAAAAAGGTCATTATCTCTGCCACTTCTACTGATTCCCCCAACCCCATATTTGTGATGTGTATGAACCATGAGAAGAATGACAATTCACTCAAGATTGTCAGCAATGCTTTCTGCACCACCAACTGCTTAGACCCCTAGGCAAGGTCATCTATGACAACTTTGATATTGTGGAAAGACTCATGGCCACAGTCCATGCCATCATTGTCAGGTTCTCTGAGACTTTGTTAGGGCAAACTTCTCCCAAAGTCTTGAGGGCTGAGAACAAGCAGTGAGCATAAGACAACTTTCATATGTTGCAATTTCATACCCTAAAAGTCATATTGTATCTTTTGAAAGAATAAGTAAAATTTTAAAATTTCTGCCATATTTGCCTTATAATTTCTCACTCAGAGTGAGTTAGCTGTATACATTACTTCTTTGCCAGATACTTGTCTATTCTAATTCATTATTTATTTGATGTTTATTTCTCTCAGTATAAACCAATATATTGCTTCATAATTTTGCTAACATTATTTTATTTATATTACTACTCAAATTTTTCCAACTTTAGGGAAAACACATGCTTTCACTCCTATTTGTTGTGGAGAGTTTAGAATCAAGTTCTCTATTTTTTTGTTACAATTATATGAGGCTTATTATGCATAGGTAAAGTTAGGTAATTCTCCAAGTAACTCTGGTTTGTTTAGTTTGATTACAGCATTATTTAATTTAGAAATCACAACTTGAACACTAGGTATCTACATTACTATTTAAATGTTGCTGTCTACAACTGCTATAAAAACAAAAATCTTTATTTTGTTTTACTAAATAATAATTAATAATAGTCTAATATTTAGGTTAATAGCCATACTTTGTCTATAATAATTAAAATATTGCCTCTTTGTTTATACTAGGTTAAACATGATTCCATGCTGATGTCTTTTATTCTACTTTATTACCACATGTAAAATTCTGGCTTCCTCTTGTTTTACTGTATATCACTGTCTTACTTAGTGTTACTGTTGTGATAAAACACCATGGTCAAAGACAACTTGGAGAGGGAAGGGTTTATTTTACTCACAACTCCAAGTAACAGTTCGTCATCAAAAGCAGTGAGTGCATGGAGTCACACAGAATATGAACCTGGAGGCAGGAGCTGATCAGAGGCTATGAAGGGGTGCTGCTTACTGGTTTGCTCCTCACGGTTTGCTCAGCCTGCTTTCTTTTAGAACCCAGGACCATCAGCTGGGGCTAGCACCACTTACAATTGCCTGGGCCCTCCCCTCACCAAGAACTTACTAAAAAAAAATGCCCTGAAGGTTTACCTAGAACTGCATCTTATGGAGGCATTTTCTCAACTGAGGCTCCTCCTCTATAATGACTCTAGCCTGTGTCAAGTTGACATAAAACTAGCCAGTGCAATCACCACTAAAATATTGAGAATGCTGGCTCACAATACCCACCATTAATTCATTTATTTAAGTTCAATACACATGTACAGTACTATCAGAAATGTCAAAATAAATATCAAAATGTAAAACAATTCATTAAATCAATTCAAGATTACGTGTAACTCTTCAGACCCTTTATTCCATTTGTTCCTAAGGTTACCTTGATTCTTAGCTTGCCATCAAGCTCTCAATGACTTGGCTTCATGCAACTTAATACAGTTTGATAGTAGCTTACTCTTCAAGACAAACTTGAATCTTTGACTGAATAAATATTCCTTTTAATTTGTTTGCTTTGGGCTTTTCTTCCTGTTCTGTCTCATTATAGTTTCATTTAAACTTTAACATCCCTTATAGGCCATTATAGGTGCCTATTTTCTGGCCTGTAAAACATTTTCAATGTTAACAACCTGTACTCTCTACATTCAATCTAGCCTCCCTCTTCCCTTAACTCCTCCTATATGAGATATGTGTACTATGCCTATAATTTGACCTTCTGAAAATTATTATGTTTTAGAGTCACAAAATATGATTTTTTTCATTACTAGTTTGTTTCACTTATATTTGCATTTAAGGAACTTCCATGTCTTTTTATGGCTTGATGGGTGTGTTATCTAGTTTTAAATCAACTTGACACAAGTTAGAGTCATCTGAGAAGAGAAACTACAATTGAGAAAATGCCTCCGTAGAATCAGGCTGTAGGCAGACCTATATGGCATTTTCTTAATTACTGATTTACGTGGGAAGATCCAGCGCACTGTGAGTGGTGTCAGTCCACATTGAGAGTCCTGGGTTCTATTAGAAAGCAGGCTGAGTAACCCACTAGGAGCAAACAAGTCACCAGCACCCCTCCGGGACCTCTGCCTCTCCTCCCATCACCATAATCCTGCCCTGTTTGAGATCTTGCCCTCCCTGTCTCTGATGGCAAAATCGGAGACAGAAGTATAAGCCAAATAAACCCTCTCTTCCCCAAGCTGCCTTTGGTCATGGTGTTGAATCAAAGCAATAATAACCCTAACTAATACAATGACTCTTTGTAATTATTGCTGGCTAATAGAGTTTCTTCAATTTAGAGACATTCAAATTAACTTCATTACAAAAGTACTCATGTTTTCATGTGTATTAATTTTTTCCTATACTGTATATTTTCTGTTTTTATATTTTAACCATTCAAATACATTTTAATAATATTGTACTGTTAATGTAACATATAATACTCTAATTACAAATCAGGTTTAATGATTTTTCATTTTTGAAAGACATCTGTACATCTGTGTACTTTTTGCAGTAAACAGTCTGAACTGATTATTTGACCATATCTTAGATGCATGATTTGATGATTAATGTTCCTAAGCCTTAAAATTTTCTTGTATATTTTTAATACATCCTTGTATGCAAGCGTTTAATGAGTAATTTCTCCCGTTTTGCATCTTTTTTTTTTATTTTCTTAGCAAAATCAGTGATTTTTCACTGAGAATACTTTTAACTTTAAAGAAGTCTCACTTCTCAGTCATGACAGAGGTCACTGGGACTCACTATTCACCTTTATTTACACACACAGAGGAAGAGCTAGCATTTCCTTCAAAGGGAGACTGTTAATGAATCTAAACTAACTCCTAACTTTGTTTTGTTTTGTTCTTTCTGTGAAGTCAGTGCTGAAAACTTATAAGCCTAGCACTTGCCAGAGTGGCACACAGAAGCAAATTTAGTTGTTTGTTTCTAAAATTCAATGAATCTTTTAATGTTTGAGGGGAGGCAGGAAGTCTTGACACATTCAGAAGTAGTGACCTTTTTTTTTTTTTTTTAAGAAACGAGATTCTAATAATAAGTCACAAATTCTTAGCAAGAAAATAAAATGTTTTGAATTTGGAAAATAATAGACATGAAAAAATAGATCAATAACTATGGAAACTATCACCTTGGGCATTATGATCTGCTTTTATGCATTACTTGACAACATACTACAATTTACACTGAATTTTTACCATAAAACATTTTCTGAAAATGTTTACTTGTATACTGAATTATGCACCATTCTGGTTCATCCTTTACCTGTGATCTTTTTCTTTATGTCCATGTGTTGATATGAAAAAAAAAATTAGATTTGCACTCACAGGTTAGATCTTCACGAACCCACTTAAAACTGAAATAGAATTGTATGACTGTGTTGCTCTCAATGAATGTGAATACTGAGACATTTTAGAGCACAACTGAATATTAAGAATTGCAAGTTCACATTTTATTTACTCAGTAGTATCTAATATCTTCTTTATGATAAGAAGTATATGTAAAGGGTATATATGGTATCATTTTGTATAATAATTAAAATAATTTAGCACATATTAAGAATGGGATAAATTATTATTGAGTGTCTATACAGGCTAACAAAATCCAATAAACCTGTCGGGCGGTGGTGGCATATGCCTTTAATACCAGCTCTCAAGAGGCAGAGCCAGGTGGATCTCTGTGAGTTCGAGGCCAGCCTGGTCTCCAAAGCAAGTTCCAGGAAAGGCGCAAAGCTACACAGTGAAACCCTGTCTTGAAAAACCAAAAACCAAAAACCAAAAAAAAAAAAAAATCCAATAAACCTTCGGTTATTTGTGAGTAAGGATTAAATATTACAATGCTATTTTGGATACCCAAAGTAGGGGCGGTGGTTTGAATAAGAATGCCCCCCATTGGCTGATATATTTGATTACTTGGTACCCAATAGATGAAACTCTTTGGGAAGTTAGGTAGTATGAAGCTATTGAAGGAGATGTGTCACTGTGGGGAAGCTTTGAGATTTCAAGGAACAATATCATTCCCAGGTACCTCTCTGCCTCATGGGTACTGTCTCACCATGTAAGCTCTCAGCTACTGCTCCAGCTCCATGCCTACCTGGCTACCTGCCATTATGGTCATGGACTCTAACCCTCTAAACTGTAAGCACCCAATAAACTCTTTCTTTTATAAGTTGTCTTGTTGTGGTGTCTTATATGAGCAATAGAAAAGTAACTAAGACCATAGGTGAGGCATTTTGCCTCACCATTAGAAGTGGGAACTACTGTGAGTTTCCAATCATCTCATGTCTTACAACTTTTTTCAACCCTGGTAAACCAGCTCAAGTAGAGAAAATGATGTAAATTTTAAAATTACATGGAAATGGCTGAATAATTTAACTTCTGGAGAAACAATCCCAGCACAGATATGAATCTTGCTTGCCTTTCATGTTAAAATTTTGAAAATGATAACAAACAAACATAGTTCATAGTACTGAGGTGCATTCAGTGCAAGTTGCCTCCTAGTTTAAAAACATTAAAAAACACAAAATGATGATAAAATATAATCACATTTCTATGATTTTAAATGTGATGTATTGAGAAAGTTTTAGAAATTACTAAAAAATTAAAATGTATCAGTTTTAGAGTACATAGAAAAAATTAAAGTGTCAGCAAATAAAATGATTAATTTTATCCTAGGTCACATTTCTATCTAATGGTGATTTCTCTTGGGTATCTGTATGTACTCAAATCATTGCATAGTAACACTAAAGAGTTTTGATTATCTTGCTATCAAGTATGTGACTAGAACAGTCCTCTCTTATTTAATAATATTGTTACTTAGTTTATGAAACTAAAGGATTCTTTACATATAGTTTTACTTGATGCTTACCTACCTCTTCCATTCCCAATCCTTCCTTTTCCACTGTGTTTAAATCATGCCTCCCGCAGTATTTTCTCATTCTACTTTCATATCACATGTATCCTCACCGCCCTTAGGTTCACTCTCATGCATAACTCTTTCTACCTTCCAGGACTCCACAGACATTCCAAGTTAAACACAAATATAAAAATCTGAAGCTATGATCTCCACATGAAAGCAAGCATGAGACAATGACAATATTTCTTTCTTTCTTTTTTTTTTTTTTTTTTTGGTTTTTCAAGACAGGGTTTCTCTGTGTAGCTTTGCGCCTTTCCTGGAACTCACTTGGTAGCCCAGGCTGGCCTCGAACTCACAGAGATCCGCCTGCCTCTGCCTCCCAAGTGCTGGGATTAAAGGCATGCGCCACCACTGCCCGGCGACAATATTTCTTAACAAGACCCTTTCAGTTATTCCTAATATTTTCTTCTAGTAAATCAACAGCTCTTCTAATACTGTGGATTTATAGATGTATTGGGATTATCAATTGAAAGTTTTCAAAAAAAAAAAAAAAAAAAGAAACAAGTGTTCTCATTGTTTTCTCAAAGAAACTGAAAGTTCTTCACTAATGAAATTAGTAAGATTATATTGTTTTACATTTTGCCACCAACAATGACAATCACATTATTATAGGCAGGAAATGAGAAAAATTGTCAGGATGACTACAGCTGTGAATTTTCATCATTTCTGGAAAATGCTTCAGCTTCAGAAATCTTTAAATGTTGCTTCTAGTGGCATATACACATATTTATTTCTCAGATATGCATATACATAAGGAAATTCATACTCCTAATTTACCATAATACCAGCAAATATATGCAACAAATGAAATGGAGAATTGCCAATCCATAGCTCCCTTTGAAATCAATACTGAGGACTTACTGGACTTCTATGAGGAACAGGTTTTAAAAGGGTGTCCATTGTCTCTTAACAAATCCAGGTGCTTATCTGAAACACAATGCTTAGAGGGAACACACCTTTGAAATTCCTAAAATACATTTAAAAGCATATTACACTTTACATTATCCAGAGGAAATCTCAGGCATTATATTACTTGCTTAGTTGTATGCCACAATAAAACTGATTTCTAATATAAACTTACTGCAAAAAGTAAAAAGAAAAAAAAAAAAAAGAAAAACCAATTTCTAGGCTTGGCTTTCTTTTTCCTATCTACTTGGCCACATGAAACCTGGGTGCCTGTAAAGGCAGGATAATAACTAATCCTCTTTAGTGTTTAGCAACACTTAATCCTTTCTGGTACTTATCCTATTAACATTTTTTTCTCTTGTATTTAAATGCCAGTGCAGAGCACTCAAATTACTTGCATTTATTTCCGTGCTTCTGAATTTGCCTGTTGGAGAAAGTGCATTCAGAAATGTTTAACTAAATATATGCATTTACCAGAGTCTATGTTCACTTTCAAGAGCTTATTCCACTTTAATGACTTGCAGCGTGGATACTTTAAGCTACCGACTTATGTTTATTATTATTTTGAACTATAACAATCATGCAAATAATATTAACTCTTAAACCACAATTCCACGAATTTTTTTATAGACATTGACAGACTTGAATTTACTCAGGGTAAATAAATACTTCAAAAATTTGTTTGACATTACTTATATCAAAAGACACTATACAATACATACTATCTTTGGTTTAGGGGGAAGAGTTGAGATCTGGTCTCATACAGTTAGTTGGTCTTGAACTCCTGACTCTTCTGACTTCACATTTCAAGTGCTATGAACGCACGTATGTGCTACACTAACTAGAAGTTTTAAGCTTTTAAGGCCCTTGTGATTCTGAATAGAATAAACTCTGATTTAAAAACAAGCTAACCACAAAATTGCATTGTTTTAGATAAACAAAATCTTATTTCTCACTGCAGACTAGACTGTATCAGGTGGAGTAGCAAAGGTAGATTAACAAGGTAGAGAAAATTGAATCTGTCCAGCCATGAATGACCAGCTTCAAAAACCATGACCCTCAAACATAATAATATATCCCTGCTCATTTTCCTCTGGTAGTCATGCCATTTAATAATAGATAACCACAGCTGGGTGAGAGATGGATCATGACGTCCCACAGCAGAAAGGAAGGAGAGAATATTTGTACAAACCCAAAACTCTACTATATCGATTTTCATTCTGTTTTCAATTAGAGGAACACAGTAGAGTTAGTCATGCTGAGCATCCCAAGTCTAAAATAGAGAAAATTGGGGCCGGAGAAATGGTTCAGCAGTTAAGAGCATTGGTTGTTCTTCCAGAGGACTTGGGATAAATTTCCCTGCACTCAAGTGGTGGTTCAAGATAATCCGTGACTCAATCTGAGGGAACCAAAAAACCTCTTTGGCCTCCAAGGGAACCAGATATGTACTTGGTGCACAGACATACATTCAGGTACAACACACACACGCATGTGAAGTAAGTAAATAGTAGTTTTCAACAGAGAAATTAAAAAATCCTTAAAAAGTAACATTTTTATCTGTTGATAAAAAAATTTTTGGATGGGAGGACATTTTAGATTTTGGGTTTAAGGATACTCAACTAAGTCTACAAATATTTTTTTAAAAATCTGAGCATTTTAGAAATCTGTCACACATCTAGGGAGAAGTTTTGGAAAAGAGACATCCAACTTATAATGGGAAAATCAACATATTCAGGAGCTTCCATTAAGAGGGAAGAATGGGGAGGGGAGAAGGAAGAGAAAATAATGTGCGAAGAGATTTAATAAACGCACAGTATTTTTACTTTACATACAACGAAGGATTTATTTACCTGTGCATTGATGAATGCTTGTATATATCTTGATTTCTACTGTGCACTGTTATGCTTAATATTGAAGAGACTTGTACAAAAATCTATATTATCATTCAATATTGTAGTTAATGAAGCTTAGACTGAGGAGATCAACTTTTTATAAGACAACTACTACGTCACAATTATGAATTCAAATTTCTTTAGTTTATCTTTTTGTCAATATGAAAATCAGTCTCAAGAAATCTATCACTTAAAAAAGTCAGCAGACTCGTTTTCATTCAGAGACTTCAAAATTCTATTTTATTCTCTGTATCTATTATTATTTCATTCACATATAAAGCGGTTAATTTCAGTATTAAATGGAAAAATGGCAGCTTCAAACTGGGTGAACGTTCTTTAAACGGACAAAAGACATTTATAAAACTTCTGTCTAAGCTTGAAAACCCACTGATTTGCAGCAGAGAACAGTTATAAATGTGTGCTGTTCTTATGCAGAGGTCTTATCTCCCTTCCAACAGAGTACTTTACCTCTGAGAGAGAGAGAGAGAGAGAGAGAGAGAGAGACAGAGAGACAGAGAGACAGAGAGACAGAGAGACAGACAGAGAGAGAGAGATAGACAGAGAGAGAGAGAGGCAGTATGTAAAAATGATGCTTCTCGTGAAGATATTTCATTTCTCTTAGAAAACAAAATGGCTACTCCAACCCAAATTTAAGCAACAGGAGCAATCTTCGTTGCCAGAGAAAGTGAGATGACAAGGTTTCTACCAGTCTTTGTAATCTTAGCTAACTATAGCTGATACTCCATCTATTCAGTATTACTGCAGGCGTCCTAGTCAATTCAATAAGAAAACCCATACATATTTAAAATATACTATTATATAAATAATGTAAAAAAATGTTAGAAGAACTAATCCAAAACTTTATGTTTAGCATGGTGACACATCTGTATTTCTAGCAGTCAAAAGGATAAGACAGGAAGATGGTGAGCTCAGAGCTATCCTGGGGCACATACTGACTTAGAGGTCAGCCATTACATAGCTAGATGTTATCTCAAAAATATTTTAACTGTTTTAAATGTATTTGATCTGTAGTTTTTGGTAGACTTAGTGAGAATACACAAAATATATTGACAACTTAATCCTACAGTTTTTCCCTGTTATATTACATGTTGACAGTAAACACTGAAATATATAAAAATGTTACAAGGAAAATTTTTGAGAAGAGGAATTTTTTACCAGAATTTCATGTAAATTGTTAGATAAAAAAGAAGAAAAATATATAGAAAAAATACAAAGAGAATAAGGTGATATAAAGATAAAAACAGACAATGGATAGGTAACTTCCATAATCTAAGGCACACCTACAGCTAATACTGGAAAGATCAAGAGATAAAATTAATCTTCCTCTTCAGAATCTACACAGTATTCAGCCAGTACCTTGGTTTTAGAATGTTACCATGAATAAATGAGAAAGAATCACTTTCCATTATCCTCAACCAAGTTTGTAGATACATTTTCAAGGTGTCTCAATCAATTACCACATATATACAAGTATCATCATTCAAAATAAGAACATCTCCATGGAAAGCATGTATCTGTTACTTCGAGATGAAATGAGAAAAGTAAAACATAGCTAAGGCTCTTAGTTACTTTTCTACTGCTGTGAAGAGAAGCCATACCCAAGGCAACTTATAGAAGAAAGAGTTTGTTGGGGACTGCAGTAAAAGGAGTGAGTCCATGGCCATCATGACAGGGAGCATCACAGAAGGCAGACATGTATGACACTGGAGCAGTAGCTGAAAACTTACATGTTGAAATAATAACCATGGGACAGAGCTAACTGGGAATAATATAGGCATTTGAACCCTTAAAGCCTGCCTAAAGTCACATCTTTTCCAACAAGGCTGCACCTAATCCTTTCCAAACATTTCCACTAATTGTGGACCAAGTATTGCAATATATAACCCTATAGATGCTGTTCTCATTCAAAGCACTACACCAAACAGCCAATTTGATTCACAATAGGGTTAAAATACATTTAAATCATTTATGGATCCAATATCTCCCAATAGTACCCCTTTAGAGACCAAATATTTAACATACAGACATTTGGGAGGCAGTCAAGATCCAATGGATGTATGAAGTGATGGGGAATAATAGTTACTCTGAACTTATTTAGATTTTATTAATTAGTTCACAGAATCCTCAACAGTGTCTCCCAGGTGCTTCTTAGTATATGGTATCAGTCCAGACCAACTGCAAAGCTCTCAGTACATACTAAAATGCATACATTTCCAACAGCAGCTCCTTAAAAGCAGAAATTATGAGGTAGATTTCTGAAACTTGAGACAAGACCTATACTTGATCAAGAGAGGACAATATAATTAAAACTCTGTCTGATCCTACAACCAGTGCTGTAACAACTTTATCCATTCTTGCCATATTTGATTGTACCTGGACATACTAACATTACTGCTATGAATAAGTTGATTCTGGTATACTGAGAAATTCTACTTAACAAATGTGTGATCACACTTAATCTAGAGCTATAATGCACCTCATTCTTGAACTAGCTATAAGACACCAGGCAACAGTGCATCTTTCTTAGGCATTTTATATTAAAAGTTCAGACAGTTATATTGTGTGTCAATTGAATCATCAGTGTTAGTGTAAGCAATGTGGCATGGTAGACTCTGCCGTTCTGGATTCCTAGCCTAAATTATTATCTTAGGTCAAAGTTTCAGTATTTCAATAGTTTTGATTTGTGAAACTGTCTTAATTTAACTTCATTAATATATTTAACATATTTTTATTAGAATACATAAAGGTGTAGCTTGCATGGAAATACTGTTGAATGTCAGTCACGTTTTGGTCAGATTTGAATTTTACTCTACTACTGAAGAAAAATGCATTTGCAGTATGCATCACCTTAATTAGGATCAGTTTCCTCTTTGCCTCTTCCCTTATGTTGACTCTTTTTCCTTCTTGCCTTCTCAGTGATACCCCTTCACTTACAACAACCATTGTAACCTCTGCTCCTCCAGTCCTCCCCTGACATACACTCACCATTTCCATCCCAATCAAGCAAAAAGGTGGAATATATTCCCTTAAGATATTTAAATCTATATTTAAAATTCAAACTGGGACATGCCAGCACACACACATAATTATAAACATGCAAATTCTGAGCAGCCTTATTTCCTACCAGTAAACTAAGAAAATTATCTTTTTTGACAAAGAAAGGCAATAGCTCATCATCTCAAGTTTGAGAAATATATGTAAGAATAGAGAAACGCAATTAAGTGGTTTCACAAGTGATAATAGCGTTCAACTTGATATCCCCTTGGAACATCTTAACAATCAAAAATCCAGACTCTCGAAAAAGCCAAATTATTTTTTGTCCCAGTTGGCTTGCTATCTTGGTATCTTTCTTTATCCAGCCATAGACAAATATAAATGGAGTGCAGCTAAAAATTCCACAGATACGTAAATTGAACCTCTTGTCTGAAACATTAATTACTGTCTTTGCCAAATAAACATGATTTAGCTTGCCAGGGTTTTCTTTATCTTTGGGTAACAAAAGAAAAAAATGTATGTGTCCCTTAGAAGAAGATCGAATAGGAAATTTCTGAAACTAGAAGCTCTCTGACATAAGTGGAAATGCCTAGAATGTGCAAGTACCATTGCCATTTCTGTACCCAAAGATAACCAGGCACTATTTGGAGGACAGAGAATTACTTTTCTTAAAGAAAAAGCGAAAGATAATAAAAGACAGAGGAGGTAGCATTTTAACTGATAATGCATATGCAATTTATTGTCATGCTTAAATTTGGCCTGACATTCAGGTCTGGTACTAAATAGCTAGTTGACGTTGGGCCAGAGAATAAACTTACTGTTGACCTAATTTTGCACAAATGCTGTGGAACGTACAGCAGTGGTAGCTCTGGCAAACTTCTGTATCACTGCAGAAATGGACTATGATGCCCCAGTGGAATGCCAGAGTGCTAAACTATGCCAAATGAGACAAGAGAGTGAAAGTGTGGCACACAAGACCAGGAAACAAGAATTGATGAAATGGTTCTGTTCTCAACATCTTTAAACCTAATTTATTTTTCTTTTAGAAAACTATGTTTTTCCATTTCCTTTGTATTTTCAGGTAAAACATTTGCCAGTTTTCATATAGCAGTTTCATAGAAAAGAATCTGATACAATCCTCAACAACTTTCCATAAACTTTCTAGTGTATGTTGAGCACTAAAAATGAAACTCACATGAATGGTGTTGAAAACGGGAGTCAGAAGTCCTGCCCACCATTAGCTTCAGTCAAATGATAAGACCTAGTTTTAAAATAATTATAAAAAAAACAATGTAATAAAAGCTATGAAGGGAAAAGTGCAGGATGCCTTGGAAGAATAGAATACGGAAACCTAATTTCATTTAGGAGGTTAGAAAAGGTCATGGTCCATAGGAAGGAATGTGGTTTTAATTAATTTCATTTAATTTATACTTTGACAATTCTGTACATGTATATAATCATTCTGGTCACACTTCATTCCTCCTCACAAGATTCATAGACTATCAAAAATCCCAGTATCAAGCTTAAAAAAAACTCCTTTCTCAAGTTGTTGATGAGGAAAGCACAAAAAACTCTGAGGAAAATTATAGGATATTGGGGTCCCTGTTGGTTCCCTCCAGAAACTGTAGGTAAGACCCTATTATTGAAGACACCACATACTTCAGACACAAGAATTGAAGCAATGGAGTGGGGCCTGACATGAAATCCAGCTCCCTGAGGATTGACTGTCATAGTTTTGGAAAGTGTTTTTCAAGGAGAGAGAGAGAGAGAGAGAGAGAGAGAGAGAGAGAGAGAGAGAGAGAGAGAGAGAGAGAGAGAGAGAAGAGAAACAATTAGTAATACTGTCGAGCTGTAAAGCCTCTCAAACACAATGACTAGATAGGCAAGGCATGCATAATGATATATTAGTGGCTCTTTTATCTTGGGGATAACCAACAGATATCCAATTGGACTTCAGTCCTGATAAACAGGAGGGGTCTGGTACCATAAACCTACCCAACTACCTGTGGCCAAACTGATCATAGATCTAAAAGAAGAACCTACTGCTGCTAGTTTCCTAAGCCAATATAATTGCTAACTGTATTATAAATACTTATTTTTATACCCACAGATAAGTGTAGCTATCACCCCTAATCAAAGCAGCTCCTTTTGCAACTGATGGAGCCTATTACAGAGATTCACAACTCATCAAAATACAGATAATAAGAAACTATAGGGTGTTTAACCCCAACTGATACATGTACAACATAGTCTTCTATATCTGAGGACCAGGGTAAATCATGATGAGGGGAACAGAAAGATTGTAAGAGCCAGAGGTTTAGGACAACTATCATTAGATGATGTCACCTAAACATTTCAAGGGAAAATGTATGTATGTACTCTACCCAACATGGTTGCCTGAACAAGACCAGAATAATGACAATACCAGCCAACATGGTGCCTAGATGAAAGACAACAGAGAATAAATGTCTGCAGAGAGAGGGAGAATCAGTTTCCTCTAGGGATGAGCTCCCACATACCACATAGGCTGTGTATAAATGTGTACATATATGCATATAAGCATATATATATATATATATATATATATATATATATATATGGGTATGCAGCAATAATATTTTCAAAAGATAATGAATTTGTGATAGAGCACATGGGAGAAGTTGGTAAAAGAAGGAGGAGCAACATTGAGTGCTCATGTACAAAGTTCTCAAAAAAATAACTAGCATGAAAGATGTAATGTTTCTCTCTCTCTCTCTCTCTCTCTCTCTCTCTCTCTCTCTCACACACACACACACACACACACACACACACACACACACACACTCACACACACACAAATTCATGGATTGAACTTGAAATCTCAAATAATTACTATCTATATCAAGGCTTTTCACACCCTCTCTAACACTTTCCTTCTCCTCTTCCTTTTTCTTCTTTCTCTCCCCGTTTTCCTCTTCAGGTTCTCCTTTTTTTTCTCTCCTTGTCCTCCTCCCTCTCTTGGTCTGGTTCCCACGTCATCTACTTCCCAGACTACCTCTCACAATCTCAGGTTGATTTATTAGCATACAAGAAGAAAGTTCTCCATGAACTTCAAGATACCAGATTGGCCAGCAATTTGATTCAGGCCTCCCTAGGCCTCCAAAATCATGAGGAGTAATTTCTCTTCTTTATTATTAAGAAATTTTTATTCATTTTACATACCAATCACAGATCCCCCTCAACTGAAGAATGGATAAAGAAAATGTGGCGCATATACACAGTGGAGTACTAATCAGCAGAGAAAAACAATGATATCATGAAATTTGCAGGCAAATGGATGGAACTAGAAAATATCATCCTGAGAGAGGTAACCCAGACTCAGAAGGACAAACATTGTATGTACTCACTCATAAGTGGATACTTGATGTAGGGCAAGGGATGGCCAGATTGCAGCCCATGGCTGCGGAGAAGCTAGCTGACAGGGAGGGACCCTGGGAGGGACACAGGGATGGCCCAGCGAAGTAGAAGTGGATGGGATCTGCATGAGCCGGCTGGAGGTGGGGGGGGTGGCAAAGAGCAAGGAATAGGGGGGTGAGAACATAGGGAAATAGGGGGGTCCAGCTGGAGTGGGGACAGAGTGGGAGAGCAGGGAAGGAGATACAGTGATAGATGAAGACATCATGATAGTGGGAAGAGGCAGGGTGCCGGAGAAGCTCTCAGGAATCAACATGGATGACCCCACCTTGGACTGCTGGCAGTGATCGAGGAGGGGCCTGGATTGGTCTACCCTGGTGACCAGTCTAGTGAATACCCTAACCGTCATCATAGAGCCTTTGTCCAGTGACTGATGGAGGCAGATGCAGGGATCCATGGCCAGGCACCAAGCTTAGCTCTGGGAATCTAATAGATGGGAGAGAGGAGGAATTCTTCAGGCAGGAGATGTCGAGATCATGATGGGAAGATGTGCGGAGATGACCGGCCACACTGGTGGAGACCCATGAACTGTGGACTAGTAGCTGTGGAGACCCCATGGGACTGGACTAGGCCTTCTAGATACGGGAGCCAGATCTATTTGGGGGACACCTGGCTGCCGCGGAGGGGGGGGGTGTTGGGATGCCTTGGTGCAGCGGGGAGGGGTTTGGACCTGCCTTGGCTTGATGTGCAGGGCTCTGCTGACTCCCCATGGGAGACCTTAAATTGGGGGATATGGGGATGGGGAGTGGCTTGGGAGGGAGGACTGGAGGTGTGAGGACGGGGGAGGTGGGATCTGTGGGTGATATGTAGGGTTAATAGAAAATTTCTTAATTAAAAAAAATGAAAAAAAAAGATTTTTTTTTTTAATTTTAAATGCCAAATGTCATTTATTGAAGTGGGGGAGGAGGTCTTAAATACAGGCTTATAGCACAATGGGAGGACCCCGGAGGGCAGAAGTTCGCTACTGATGTTTTACCATCGTGCTTCTAATCTGTTAAAGCCCATTATTCAGGATACACAGACAAGGAACTTCTCTTAAGCATTCAGGAGGGTGGAACCTGGCAGGGAATTAGCATAGGGAGGATATCAAGGTCAAGGTGCGCAAGCAAGGCAGCAGTTACCCAAAATGGGGGCCAGGGCCCTACAGGTCCCCCTTTTATTAAAAAATGAGCTTCTGACTTGGGTTGCGTGGGACGTCAGCAGGTCACCTTACCCATCATGGAGATGCCTGCCCAGGCCACACAGGTGCTCTGTCTTAGGTTGGTGAATGCCCCCTAGGCATTACCCGTCTCTGAATACTCATTTTCACACAGGCTCAATCATGTGTGAGCTGCATAGTTAATTGCTGCCAAAGATCTCAAAGTGGCACTGGGCTTGCAATCTGTGTGTTCGATACAGAAAAGACCAACAGAGGTCCTATCTCACCCATAGCCAGTAGGCTAAAGGCAACTGAGCCATTCCCTTCCTTAACGAGCCATACTGTACGTTGATGTCCTTGTAAGATAGTATCCCAAAAGCAACTGGAATTTGAGTTTATAAATTTATAATTTTTAAAGCCAATCAAGATGTACATAACTACTGAATTAAATTTATCATGCCCAATAGAATGAAAGATTAACTAACTGTGGTAGCTACTTTTGTTGCCAGGGTCTCCATTGTGCTAGCTGTAGTAAGCAATTATGAAATGGTAATCCCAGAAAGAGTAGCAGTGGTGGGTGCCATTGCTATAATAGCAACAGTGGCAACAGCAATGTCAGATTCTCTTCTGGATTGTGTGGACATCCATTTGCATGGATACAACTCCAGTAACACGTACCGCCAAGGCCCACTTTTCTTGATCCCAGCACGACTTTAGCTGGCAGATCTTCTGGAGAGTCCAATCTCATGGTTACAGTTCCTAGGCTTACATTAATGCTTGCCAAAGCTGGTGATATTAGGCTCTCAATCTCTATTGGCATCAGATGGGTAGATTTTTTTTATGAAGACCCATTAGGTCTCTTTCATGTTGGGCTTCAGCAGCAGCCACAGGGCGCATTCAGTGCTCAGGAATCCAAAGAGGAACCTCATTGTCCTGAGGAAAGACATAAACAGAACCCCGGGGCCACACCAACACTAGATCGGGTCTCCTCCACGTGCTAGTAGAAAGATCCTTCCATCGCTCCAGAGGGTGATTTGCAACAGGAGCTCTCCAGTGCTTATGTGCATCGGATATTCCAGCAGAATCCACCGGTAAACTCCAGCAGAATCCACTGATAAAAAATTTAAAATATATAAAACAAGGGAAAGAATA
Source organism: Peromyscus attwateri (assembly GCA_902168425.1). Lineage (NCBI taxonomy): Eukaryota > Metazoa > Chordata > Mammalia > Rodentia > Cricetidae > Peromyscus > Peromyscus attwateri. The sequence continues at coordinate 20,843 of CABHPP010149063.1, read as the reverse complement.
GAATGTGGAGAGGAATGATGAGTCCATAGTTCTCTCTTTTTTTGCTTTAGTAAAATGTTTGTTTATTTGTTTGTTTGTTTAATATTTCAAATTTTCTTTTATTTTTATTTATTTTTTATTGTTTAAAATTAATTAATTAATTAATTTTTCTATTATCAGATTGATAGAGTATGTATTCTTATCTTAATAGTAAGATGTTTCATTGAGGCTTGCTCAGTGATTGTGTAAAACCGAAATTTATTATAAGCCACAGTCGTCCTAGGGACCTCCATGCTATATATATAGCCTCCATGGTTCTGTGGGTTGTAGTCTGATTGTTCTTTATTTTATATCTAGAATCCACTTATGAGTGAGTACATACCATGATTGTCTTTCTGGGTTTGGGTTATCTCACTCAGGATATTTTCTAGTTCCATCCATTTGCCTGCAAATTTCATGCTTTCATTGTTTTTCTCTGCTGAGTAGTACTCCATTGTGTATATGTACCACATTTTCTTCATCCATTCTTCAGTTGATGGGCATCTAGGTTGTTTCCAGGTTCTGACTATTACAAATAGTGCTGCTATGAACATAGTTGAGCATGTATCTTTATGGTATGATTGAACATTCCTTGGGTATATGCCCAAGAGTGGTATGGCTGGGTCTTGAGGTAGTCCGATTCCTAATTTTCTGAGAAACCACCATACTGATTTCCACAGTGGTTGTACAAGCTTGCATTCCCACCAACAGTGGAGGAGTGTTCCCTTTGCTCCACATCCTCTCCAACATTGACTGTCATTGGTGTTTTTGATCGTCGGCATTCTGACAGGTGTAAGGTGGTATCTCAGAGTCGTTTTGATTTGCAGTTCTCTGATGATTAAGGATGTTGAGCATTTTTTTAAATGTCTTTCAGTCATTTGTGATTCTTGTTTTGTGAATTCTCTGTTTAGCTCTTTAGCCCATTTTTTAATTGGATTGTTTAGTATTTTGATGTCTAGTTTCTTGAGTTCTTTATATACTGTGGAGATCAATCCTCTGTCAGATGTGGGGATGGTGAAGATCTTTCCCCATTTTGTTGGCTGTCTTTTTGTCTTATTGACTGTGTCTTTCACCTTGCAAAAGCTTCTCAATTTCGAGAGGTCCCATTTATTAATTGTTGTGCTCAGGGTCTGTGCTGTTGGTGTTATATTTAGGAAGTGGTCTCCGGTGCCAGTGCATTCAAGAGTACTTCCTACAAGAAAGAAATTTTTATTCATTTTACATACCAATCACAGATCCCTGTCTTCCCTCCTCCTGCCCTTCTAGCTTTTGTCCCCCCCCAACCCATTCCCCATTCCCTCCTACAAAAAGGTAAGCTCTCCCATGGTAGTCAGCAAAGCCTGGTACATTCAGTAGAGGCAGGTCCAAGTCTCGAGTCCCATCCCCTCCCCCCCCCCCCCACCCGCCCCCGTGTGCCTCAAGTCTGTGCAAGGTGTCCTACCATAGGTAGTGGGCTCCAAATAACCATTTCATGCACCAGACACGTATTCTGATCCTACTGCCAGGGGCCCCTTAAGCAGATCAAGCTATAAAACATTCATGGGGATAGGGAGAAACCGGGTTCTAGTGAAGTTCCCAGGAATCCACAAGGATGACCCCAACTTAGACTACTAGCAATAGTGAAGAGGGTGCCTGAACTGGCTTACCCCAGTAATAGGATCAGTGAATACCCTAACTGTCATCATAGAGCCTTTCACCAGTAACTGAGGAATAATTTCTTACTGCTTATGGACCCAAACTGGAGATCTTTAAAGCAGACTGACATGCCAGTGATAAATTAAATAATAAAGCCCAAGAAAACATTTACTATTCTGTTTCACAACATTCCTTAGCACATTTCATGGCCAGGTATTATCATTGGTACTGAATAAACAAAGATGAGTTAAACTTATTATTTTAAAGATTTTTATTATTTTTAAGTGATATCTGTGTGTTTGTGTGTGTGTGTGTGTGTGTGTGTGTGTGTGTGTGTGTGTGTGTGTGTCTGTGTATCTGTGAGTGTGTGTGTCTCTGTGTGTGCATTATATATGTATAGGTGCCCAAAGAGGTCAGAAGAAGGCAGGGAATCTCCTGTAAGTGGAGTTGCAGGCACTTGTAAGTTATCTGATGGGAGTACCAGAAGCCAAACTCCAGTCGTATGCAGGAGGAACAAACTCTCTTAACTACTGAGCCATCTCTCCAGTTATTAAATATAGTCTGGTCACTCAATTTGCTTATAATGTATTTGATATAAACTATTCTTAGAATATTGGCAGATGTATGTATTAGATTGTTTTAACCCTTACTTTCCAATCTCTTGTAGAGAAGAAGTCATGATATCTTAATAGAACTCAAAACTGACTTCCAACTCCTAAGATTTAATTATAATTCAATTTCTATTATTTAGTGAGTGCATATGTTTTATTTAATCTTGAATATAATGATCTGACATGAACATATTTTTTTATCACCGTGGGAAAACAGGATACAAATCACTGAAACCATTGTGCAGGTTCTCAGGAGTACTAGTGATAAAGTAACTTTGCTTAAGGACTTTTTACCTACAAAGGAATTGAATCATGAGTTGTGACTCACTGGTAACACTGAAGAGGAAGATCACAGATATTTCTCAACATGCTGAATTTCATAATACAACTGTTCTTATCTCCATCTTTTAATTCAAAGTCAAGTAGAAAGACAGTAATGGGAAAATGTCTCTGGCATTTTCTTATCCCTTCCTTGTTTTATCAAGTTTCAGATCAGAGTCTTAAACAGTAAACAAAAGGCATGTTGAATGCAATACCATTTGAAGTACACTATTTATAAATTTGTTTTATTTCTATAAATATATTCAGCTGCTCAAAAAATGATCATAATCTTCCTTTTTGAAAATTTGGTGATGTTTTCTCTTAAGGTAAAATTGACAAGCTGAAAGTAAATGAGTTATTTAGAAAAAAAAGTATTTCAGTTGGCATGCAGAATTGGAAAATCCAAACCAATCACAGTTTTGGAAAATATTTCATTACGTCATGTTTTTTTATGATTTCTAGATTCCTTATAAGTCTAAGCGTTTTTATTTATTTGATTTGGGTTATAAGTAATATAACCTTAGGATTAATAGATATTTCCCAGAACATAATAGCTAACTTTCTATCTGATAGTATAATCCTCTCTGTAATTGGTATGCATACATAACACATTTTTGTTTCAGTTATAACAAATTGCCACAAATTTCCTTGCTTAATGGAAGAGCTGTGTTTTACCTTCCAGCTGGAGAGGTCAAGACTCTTGGACTCAAAGTGTTCCTGGGATGAACTCCCCATGAAATTCCAAAAAGTAATTTGTATACTCACTTTTTCCAGTCTCTTGATGTTCATGCATTCCATGGTTACCGGGCATGAAAAATATGACCTGTGATTTTGTACTCATAATTACTTGTGATTACATTGACCTACTAAAATAAAGACAGTCTTCACTGCTAAAGATAGAAGAGATGTCACATTTGCCAAGTGTTTTGCAATAAAAGGGATTATGAAATATCTATAGGTTCTGGGTTTAATATAAGAGGAGTACAGCCAGCTAGCCTGAGAAAACAACAGCTGCCCTGTTCTGGGTAGTGCACATAGGCATGCTGCTAGCTACTTCCTGCTGAGCCAACTTGGAGTCTGCCACTGTACCTCATGATTGGTGATACACAACCATCAGAATGCTGGGGGCTAATGAGAAAGAGACAACACAGCCAAGAGAGTCTCTGGCTGCCAATGGGAATAGGGAGGGGGTATACAGGTTCACTTCATATCTGCAATGAATGAGTCCACTGCTTGCTGCTCACCTGAGTCCCTGTGTCTGTGTCATTGATCCTGTGCCTCTTCACTCCCTTCTCCAAGGGATGTCCAGATAGGGTGACCCACAACAGTTTTAGACATTGATATTGTTCTGACATCACAGCCTATGTACCACAATATCATACAATTGAACACATAACCTGATTGAGTCCCCTCTTCTTCCTCACACTAACATGAAATCTACCTTTGTCTGATCTGCCTAACAGGCATAATGAATTCTATCACTCTCATCCTGACAGTTACTAAGAGTTTAAAACTGATACAGTCAGTCTTCACATTCTTCTCTTCTCCAAGATAAATGCCATCAGTGAAGTTAATGGCTAATACTGCAATAAAATTCCAAGCCTTTACTATAGTCAAGCACTTTTGTTTAATTGTTTTTGGATTTTCACTGCCATACGTTCATTGTATTTACAAAATGATGAAATTCATTTCATTCCAGCGTATACTGTATTTAGAATACATTAACACTACCTGTTACTATCCCTCGGCTCACTCTCTTCACATTAACTTGTCCTCTTTATCCAAATAGTCCCACTTATTATAGTTTTACTTCATGAAACTCACTCTCATACAAACATACACAAAAAAACTCTCCCAGTAATAATACTTGAGAGAGATTGTTATTTTCCTGAGTATTGTATATGTTTTAACATGGTAATAGCTTGTTATATATTCCTTCAAATAGCGTAGTCTTCTACATAGTTGGATAAAAATGAAGTATTACATAGCACATTTTCTTTCTTCTTACAAACTACTGTCTAATGTACATTCACAACACCAGTTTAGGAAAATTCTCCTTTACCTGAATATATACCAGAATTTATTCTTCTTTCCTTCCTTAGAATTGCCATCCTGACTGGAGTAGAAGAAATCTCAATTTAGTTTTGATTTATAATTCCCTGATGAATAAGAATATTGAAAATTTCCATATATGTATAAACGATTTATACTCCATCTTTTTGGGGTCCCTTCCTTTAGTCCTTGTATTGATTGCTTTATCTACAGATTTATTATTTATTTCCTGAATCCCTTATGTAGTGTAGATATTAAAAACCCTTTAAAAGTATACTTGGCAAAGACAGTATACTGTTCTATAGGCTATCCCTGTATCAAGTTGTTTTCTATGCAGAAACTTTTTAATTTTATGGAGCCAAACATAATTTTCATACTATTGTTTCCAGAGATGTTGGATTCCTTTAAAGAAAGGGCCTGCCTATAGTTTCAAGTGTTTTCTTTAGGTAGTTTCAGTTTCAGATCTTACACTAAGGTCATTAATCCATTTTAGATTTCATTTTTGTGCAGGGTGAGGGGCCAGTATCAAATTTCATTCTTTTACATATGAGTTTCTGTTGTCCCCACACCACTTATTTAAGAGACAATATTCTCTTCGATGTATATTTTTGTAGCTGGTGTCAAAAACTGTGTGGCTGTAGCTGTGTGAATTTTCCCATTTGTGTTCTAGACTATTCCTTTGTTCTACATGTTTGCTTTTGTGCCTGTCATGTGCTGGTTTTGTTATTATATCTCTATTTCTTAAATCAGGTGCTATGATAAAATCAACATTGCACTTTTACTCGGGATTGTTTTGTTTCTTTGATTCTTTTGAAATTTATTATTGTCTTTTCAAATTCTGTGAAAATAGTCAATAACATTATGGTGGAAATTGCATTGGATCTGTTGGCTGCGTGGTTAGTACATCCACTTTGCAATATCCAATAAAAAATGAGCAAGAAAATTCTTTGTACATTGTACTCTTCAGTTACTTTCATCAGTGTTTTAAGGGTATCCTTATCTATACCTTTAAATCTTTTTCACATTTATTCCTAGTTTTTACTTTTTAGTGTTTGTTGATTTCAGGAAACAGTAAGATTCTTTTCTTCATTTCTTTTTAGCATGTTTATTATGGGCAAATAAAAAAGGTTGATTTTGTAACTTTTTTTCCTTCCTTATTTACTGAAATGTTTATACATTCTATAACTTTTTTCTGGCTTTGTTGTTAAGATCCTGTATAGGGTCACATTGTCAACAAGTTGGGATAGTTCGGCTTCTTTCTTCCTTTCTTTTTTGTAGTACTTTTATTTCTCTCTTTTGCTTTAATATTTGGCTAAACTGTCAAGACCAATATTGAGTGAATTAACAGAGTAGACACATTCTTATGGGATTTCTAATTTTAAAAGAAGTGCTTTGTGTTTATCTCTGTTTATTATAATGTTGCCTGTAGTTTGTCTTTTATACCTTTGATTGTGATGAGGGATATTCCTTTGATTCTTAGTTTCTTTCAGGACCTTTCTCATAAAGGGTGTTGAACTTAGTGGAAGACCCTTTCTGTATTACTAAAAGTATCATTTGATTTGTGTCCTTAATTCTATTTATGTGCCATATCATATTTACTGATTTTCCATATGTTGAACCATCTGTGCATCCCTGGAATGATACCAACATGTTCATTATCATTTTTTAATGTGTACCCTGCTCAGAAGTAATTTAATTATAATTTATGTGTACGGGTTTCTTTTTTTTTTCAGGAAATTGACCTGTATTGTGTGTTTGTGTCTATGTGTCTGTGTGTCTGTGTGTCTGTATTCTTTATTTTTAGTGGTTTTGGTTTCAGACTACATGAGTTTTGTAGCTTTGCTTTGTTTCGTTACTGCTCATTCTTCTTTAGGATCCAGCGTTATTCACCAGAGAACCCATCCATTCATGGACTCCTTTTTCTTGGGAGATACTTTCTTGCTACTTCACTTCCTTTGCTCCTTACAGATCTGTTTTTATAGTTTGAACCATCTTGTTCAATTTCATTAAGCCACACTGTCTACAAATTTGCCCCTTTCTTCTAGATTTTCAACTTTACTGGAATACAGATTTTCAAGTGTTCCTAAAAGACTCTGACTTTCAATGATATGTGCTATAATATCTACATTTTTCATTTCTTATTTTATTAATTTCAATCTACCTCTCTACTTTGTTAAATTTGCCCAGAGGTTTGCCAATCAATTTTTCCCCAAAGAGTCAACTCTTTCTTCTTGATTCTTGTTGTTACTTTGGCATCTGTTTTATTAATTTCTAAACTGATTTAGTTCTTTCTTTTTTTTTCTATTTTAGAGTTGATTTTCTTTTAATTTGTATGAGACTTATAATGGGTCTTTTGAGAATTTTCTAATTTTAAAATTAATGTTTGCAGCCTTATATTTCCCCCTTCTAATGCAGTGACTCTCAGCCTTCTTAATGCTGCAACCCCTTAACACAGTTCCTCATGTTGTGGTGACCCTCAACCATAAAATTATTTTTATTGCTACTTCATAGCTATAATTTTCTACTGTTATGAGTCATAATGTAAATATCTGATATGCATATGGTCTTTGGTAGCCCCTGGGAAAGTGTCAATTGAACCCCAGAAGGCTCACTACCTATAGGTTGAGAACCACTGTTCTAAATGCTTGTATTTTCATTTTTTTTTAATCTATGGATTTTAAACAACTTATCTCTGAAGGCTTCACCCAACAACAAATGAAAAAGTATACGGAGACCCGTAGCCAAACCTTAGGCAAACATTGGAGAATCCTGTGGAAGAGGGGAGGGAGGATTGTGAAAACCAGAGGAGCCAAGGACACCACAAGAAACACACAGAATCAACTAACCTGGGCTCATAGGAACTCACAGAGACTGCACCACCAACCAGAGAGTCTACATGGGACTGACTTAGGCCCTCTGGATATATGTACAGTTGTATAGCTTGATCTTCTTGTGGGTCTCATAACAGTGGGAGAAAGGGCTATCTCTGACTTTATTACTTGGTTTGGGAACCCTTTCCTTCTACTGGGTTATCTTGTACAGCCTCTTTGGGAGAGAAGGTGCCTAATGTTACTGCAACTTGATATATCATTTTTGCCTGATACACATGGGAGACCTGCCCTCTTCTGAAAAGAAAGGAGGAAGGGATTAGAGGGTGGGGAAATGGGGAGATATGAGAGAGGTACTTGAAAGAGAGGAAGGAGGGAGGGGGAACTGTGGTCAGGCTGAGAAAAATTAATTAAATAATGGATTAATTAATAAAAATTAAAAAAAACATTCTCTCTGAATGTGATGTCCCACTAATCACTCAATAGTATATTAACAAATCTTCATGATTTTTCGTTTTCCATACTTTCTCCTCTTATTCAAGTTTTATTCTATTGTGGTTGTGTTGGCTAGTTTTATGTAAACTTGATATAAGTTAGAGTCATAAGCAAGAAGGGAACCTCAATTAAAAAAATGTAAGATCAGGCAGAAGGTAAGCCTGTAGGCATTTTCTTAAGTAATGACTCTTAGGGGAGAACCCAGACCATATGGGTGGAGACTTCCCTGTTTTGGTAGCCCTGGGCTCTGTAAGAAGACAGGATGAACAAACCAGGAAGCAGCACCCATCTATGGCCTCTGCTCAAGCTCCTGCCTCCAGGTTCCTGCCCTTCTTGAATTCCTGTCCTGAATTCCTTTGATGAAAAACTGTGATGTGGGAGCATAATCTGAATAAACCCTTTCCTCCCCAAGTTACGTTGGTCATAGTGTTTCAGCATTGTCATAGTAACCCTAAGACAATGATTATATAAAGTATAAAAATTATTTTAATTGTTTTATATTAAGAATTGATTTGTTGTGCCGGGCTGTGGTGGCGCATGCCTTTAATCCCAGCACTCGGGAGGCAGAGCTAGGCGGATCTCTGTGAGTTCGAGGCCAGCCTGGGCTACCAAGTGAGTTCCAGGAAAGGCGCAAAGCTACACAGAGAAACCCTGTCTCGAAAAACCAAAAAAAAAAAAAAGAATTGATTTGTATATTAAAATATGGTCTTTTTTAGGGGAAATTCTATAGCCTGTTGCTGTTGACAAAAATATGTATTCCCTGACATATAGGTGGAATGTCTTTTAGCTGTCAGCTAATTCTGTTTGAATTTGTGTTTGTTTAACTCTGATTTTTTTTTTGGTTTGGTCTTTTTTCCACTGTAACTTAGTAAATGAGACATATTTAAATCACCCATTATTTTGTTATGCTTACTTTGTGATTTACTCTTATTTCCCTGAAATTGAATGTGCCATGATGTATATTTTTCAAAATGTTTTACAATCTTGATAAACTGCTTCCCTAATAAATGTGAAATGACCCTTCATCTCTTCTATAAAATTTTCACTTGAAATCTGCTTTGTCACAAATTATGACAGTTACTCCTGCTTGATTTTGAGTTCTGTTTGGTTCAAATATTTTTCTCCAGTCTCTCATTGACCTTAGGTTTGAATTTACCAGTGAGATGTATTTCTTGCAAGGAACAGAGTTACATCCTGTGTTTTAATCCAATCCACTACTGTGTCCTCAGATTAAAAGATTGAAAGCATTATTATTCACATTGAATATTGACACATACTCATTAATATTTGACTTTTTGTTATGTTCTAGTGTTTTTTATTTACTAATCCTCATTTTGTGGTCTACTATCTTAGAAGTTATTCTTTTTCATTTCCTCATGAATGAGTTTTCAAATAACATCAACTTGTATATATACACTATGAAGCTCAGAATACAATATCACACTAGTATACATTTTTCTTTGCAGATTTATGCTAACTGACTTTTCAATCTTGTTGATCAAATCAAGGCACTTTCCCATACTTTAATGTTCTGTTCACTATGGACTTCAAATTTATTGTCATATCCCCTCAACATTGGCTATTTGTCTCCAGTCCTAATTCTGAATTAAGAATCTAGCATTTCTATATTATTTAGTCTTCTAATAATTTAGTCCTTCAGGTAACAGAAGACTATTTGAAAAGTTAATGAAGTGAATGTATAAATTGTCTACTACTGTGTTTGCCACATAATTAATACACAAAGTTATTTTTATTTCTTTTTCTTCCATCTTTAGTACTTACCATTGTCACATATTTCCAGTGTGGCTGAAGTATTCCAGTCAGAATGGAATGCATTCCTGCGAGGTCCAGTACAAATTCCCATTTTTCACAAGAGCTAGACATAAAGATCTACCACATGAAATTTAGGTTCTCCTGGACAAATTGGGCTTTGGTAAACTGGAAATGGCTACATTTAGAGATTCTTATAAATTAAACAAAAGTCATGAAAGAATGTAGATGACACCATTGTTCTTGTTATCTCAGACGAAGTTCCCCAGAATGAAGCACGACAAGGATTCTTGTTACTGGCTTTATTATGGGTACACTCCCAAGAAGGACGAATGAAACAATATGCTATCCTGGAATTCAGCTAAACAAGAATCTCTAATCTAGAGAAATCTCTGATGTACCTGTGAAATCTTGGTACCAGGTTCCCTTCAAGATGTGATATTAATATTTATTACCTGTAAGTGTTAGACACAGTTGCATTCTTCCTCCCAGACTAGGTAAAGGGTGGCACTCTAGAATGAAGCATGTCTAAATCTTACTCTTCCTACTCTAACTTGCCCAAAACTTTGAGAGCCTTGTACAAATTCACAGAATTTCAATTGAATGTTTGAAAATACTTATGATTTTTATTTCTTTATTTTTAGTTTTAAAAATAATAGTGTTCTTTTCCATGATTCAAATATAGACAGAAATCTTATTTCAGATAACAAGCAACTTATATTTCTGATTGGTATCTTTACCACTGGGAGAAAAGTGAAGCACAGGAAGCAGATCTAGTGGTTGAGTGTGTAATGGGCGAACGAAAAATGGAGCACAATTATTCACAGCTACTTCAAAAAACAAGAAGTTTATGAGAACATCATTACCAAATACATCACTTTTTGGCTTGAATAGTGTCCGCATATGTACTCAAATTCTAGTTATTGACTCTGCTGTCAATATCTGTGGCTACTATACCAGAATTTTTTTCTCCACCAATACAAATAGCTTTTGATAATTATTTTTTAATGTGAAGATATTTTATAAAACCACAAATCATATATTTAAGCAATATTCTTACTTTCCTTAATATTGTATTTTTCTTGCTTTTCTTACAGACTGTCTTTTGGAGGGAGTAGAACATGACATCATATCTAGAGAACTCCACAAAACTGAGGTCCTCTCACTGTCACCTGCTGTTTGCTGTCCCGAATTTGTCTTCATCAGATTTACCATGTTGAAATTATCTAGATTAAAAAAAATATGGGAAATGTATACCACATATTTGGTTTGTTAATTAGTCAACAATGATTTTCTTCCACAAAATAATTGCTCTGGGACGCCTTTACCTTGAATTATAAATTTCCAATGAATTTTTGATCAAAATATAAAATCATATTTTACTTCTACTTATATGTAAATAATCCTTACACTTGAAAATCCAACTCCCATAATGTATAGGCATATCCCAATAGCACAATCTTCAAATATACCCGCAATATATCATTCTAAATATTCTTCACCTCTATTAACTTAGAAACATCACATGAGACCAGAAAAATAGCCTCATAATTGCTCTTTCTGCTTTTTCTTTGTCCATCACCAGGTATTCAACTAAAAACTGGTTAGGTAGGTTCTTTGTAAATATCTTATCTTTTTTTTTTCTTTTTAGTTCAAAGAAGCCTCAGTAGATTTCCAATTTATTCTAAGCAGAATTCAAAGTTTCAGAGAAGAAAGGTCTTAGTATGAATTCATCTTCAACTACATGTAATTTCTTTGACTCATAAGCTACTGCTGTCCATAATAAACATGAATGTTTATCAAAGTAGGGAAAACAGGTTTCAACTATTAACTAACTATGAAAGAAGAAAGATTTCAACTGCATTCAACTTGTAGAGAGGTCACTGTACCTTCAAAGGGGGATCAGAAAACAGGGATAGAGGAGTATGGGGTATGAATGAAGTTGTAGAAATAAAATTACAAACCACAAGAGGAGGTTTTGGTTCATCTGATGCCCAGCTTGCCTCCTATTCAACTGGTACTTGTGTCGATTTAATCTCACTCTCCTACATAGGGTTGTTTTTACTTGTTTGTTTGTTTTTGAGTCAAAGGTCTTTTACTTAGTTCTTAATTAATTAATTCTAGATTAATTAATTAAGTCAACAAGAGTGCTCCAAGTATATTGGAACAGATTTGGTTTTGATTTCATTGTCTTTTGAGACAGGGTCTCTCTGCATAGCCTTCGCTGGTCCAGAACTCGCTATTTGGGCCATGCTAGACTTGAATTTACAGAGATCCACTTGCCTCTGCCTTCCAAGCATTAGGATTAAAGACATGTGCCACGATTCCTGGCCCTGAAACATATTTGGTAATGGTATTTTTGTCTCGTTGACTTAACTCATCCACCGACACTGGCCATCTGCTCTTGTGCCAGTACTCTAAGCACATTATTCTGCATCGTACGTCAGAGTGGATCTATTCCTTTCTTCTACCTAGAATACTCTGCTCATCACTGTTCTCCAGTCGCAGACAGTCTGTAGATTTTCATCATCCCAAGCCAGTTCTTGGTATCAGGGTCAAAGCACTGCTTGTGTATTTGTTTGCTGTCTACCTAGAACTGTTTCCTAGCCACAGTGATCTCTTCCCACACATGAATGTTGCCTATATTCTTTTTTCTCCATTTTACTATCCTTTGGATTGCATGAGTGATCTCTAACTGGTTTAAATTTCACAAAAAGCAGTGTATTTTTCTCTTTCATAGAGCTGCTAACATAGATAATAGTTTTATGTAAAATTTCTAATTAATATATTTGCTTAATTTTATTTAAGGACTCCAGTACACACCTGACACCAAAGATCGAATATTTTTTATCTTAGCAGTTAGTTACTAAATACCTCCAGTTATTAGCCCTCCAATCCCTCTATGTTGGGATGCAAGATCAGGAAGAATATAGTTACTTGTCAAGACAAACTAAATTTTATTAAGTAATAACTTATAAATGAAAAAAGTAAATATAAACAAACAAATGCAGGTGTGGTCATTGACACACATTCAAGTTCTAGGAAAAATTATGTTTCATGATATATAAATGTTGTTAAAAGGCAATTCTACTTCAAAGGTTGCCTACAGATAGAAACAAACAAGTTAACAAAACCATTTATAGATTTAATTTTATGTAATAACTATGCGATAAAGACATCAAGTAGTTCTGACTCCCATAGTATATTTTGATAGGCCATGAATTCCTTAGGACCATTTATCTTAGAACTTGCTTCCAAGAGTTTCCTCACTGGGGAAGAAAATATACACATGCGTGTCCTGATAATTGGCCTTCCCTGTCTTATCAAATTAATTCTAGTACTGGCCCGAGGCATTGTTGCACTCTTCCATTTCTCAGTCAATAGAAGAAATATGTAGATGTTTGCCTAAAATAGATATTAATTACTATGTCCAGAGAAAGAACTGGGATGCCATATGGGACTAGAATAATAAGAATACATAAGAAGAGATTTTATTCTATTTTCAAACTGTATCCAAGAGGAAGCAAAATTCATGGTATTTCAAACAACACTGTAACAGTATAGTCCTCAAATGATGTCCAAGTGAACACTGGCAACTTGAAGTTTTTTTAAAATTTGTGGTAGAGTACAATCACCCAGTTGTCCCACTTAATACATTAACTTTAATATATAAGGTAAGAGGGAAAACATGAAGTCCAGAGTCCAGCTGTTTGACAGAGCATATAAATGGAATTGATCTTAAAGTCTGGCCTAAGATGCAGAATTCATTTCCCTAAAACTGCAGCATGGCAAGCCAGGAATCTAAGATAGGCAGTTTTGTTGCAGGCTTTCTTGTACCACCAGTCCCCAAATCATGATACAGAGATGTATATTAATTATGAACTCTTGGCTGTAGCATAGGCTTGTTTATAACTAGCTTTTATAACTTAAATTAACCAATTTGTATTAATGTACATGTTGCCACGTGGCTCTTGGTTTTTACCTCTCCTCCTGCCTGTCCTGCTTCCTCTCTGTCTCCTCTGACATCTCTCCCACAACTAGATTCATCTCCTTTCCTTCTCTCTCTGTCCAGAAGTCTTGCCTAACTTCTCCCTGCCTTGCTATTGGTCATTTAGCTCTTTATTAAACCAATCAGATGGCCCCTTAGCAAGGACACATCCTCACAGTGTACAAAAAGATTATTCCACAACACAGTTTGGATCTCTTTGGTTGATATCTTCCCAGTGTTATAGTTAATATACTTTCAGTGTGAGAATCAATATTATTGTGAGTTTCTGTGTGACACTGAGAAATCACTTAAGTCCAAGGTGTTTCTCCACCTTTATTTCTATCATAATTGTTATAGCAATGCTTGTTTTGATGAGCTGTTGAGAAGTTAAAAAAACCTTACTGTTGTTTCCTGAGTTAATATGTATGAAGCAGCAAGATGGTGGACAGTGAATTTGATGGTGTATATGACTGGTAGCTACTCCCACTGTTAGCCTCAACATTTACAATAGTAGCAAAACTATATTAAATATGCACATGGTTTTAAAAGATGCATGGTTCTACTCTCCTCTTGGTTTTATTTCTAGTTATGGAAAGATTGTTAGAAGAAATTAACTTGTGTGATTTTTATTAAAATTGACCAATTATTTGATTTCCATGTAAGTAAAAGTAGAAGGAAAATTAGGAGTAGGAGGATGACGAGAAGTTGAAGAAATGCATGAATATAGGACCATATGAAGTTCAAAATGACCATTATTTTCTGGAGTGTCACAGTGGGCAAGAAAAAGAATGGGCCAGGTATACAGCTCAGCGAAAACCGTTTTCAACCATAAATTTTATGTTTCATTAAACTGTTCTTTAGAAAAGCAGGGTCCATTAAAGTATTTTTCAATAAGCAGTCTAAAAGAACTCACTTAGCAGAATATAACAGAAGCAATATTAATGAAGGCTGATCAGAAAGACATAAAAGAACACAGTAATTAGCTAACATCTACACGAAGGCATAAAGGCAATGCTAAACATAAGTACATGGAAAAATATCACACCGTGTAACAATAATGAAAGGATTTCTTTTTTATGCTTCTGCTCTCCTGTATGATTTGAAAGACCGCTGCCTAAAACAAAAACAAAACTATATTGTCATATACGATAAGTAAGTGTGATTTATATCATTATAATATCATTTGCCTTTCCTTAGTTATATATTTATTACAAATCTTTGATTATCAGCATGTTAGGGAACTTACACAATAAACACAAAGTAACAGATTCACACTAAGAGTAAAAAAAGAAACCCTCTTACACTATTATTGGAGGCTATCCATAAAATTCAGACAATTGGGATAAAGAATTCATCTTTGTGTCTTTGTGTCCTGTGACACTGAGATTGGAGAATACTACAGGGATTAAAGAATACACTGAGAAAGCTCCACAACACCATACAGAAGACAATGAGAGCTTAGGACATAGTTCAATCACAGAGCTAGAGCTTGGTATATGTGAGATCCTGGGTTCCATATGCTGTACTGAAAAAGCAAAACAAAACAACATACACACAAACCCTCCAAAATAAATAAGTAATAAAAAATAATCAAAATAATTCAGGAACAAATTCTATAAAGCTATTATTAAAATAATTTTAAGTCTCCATTGTTTTTATTGGTTAATGTTTCATATACAAATCATTGACACTTCAAACCACAAAAGAAAAAATAAAGAACCAGAGATTTCATGCCCTAAAATTTAGCTGGCAATGTCCCCATCATCAAAATGAAAAGAACAAAACAAACGTATTTGATAAAGATACAGTGTTCAGAATATATAGAGAAATTTACATTTCAACAATAAAATGATAACAGTTCAAAATTTTACAAAGATTTTGGAGAGTTTTCTCTAAAGAGATCCAACAATTCAATCTGTATATAAATAAATGTTCAACAGAATTCGGCAGTAGGGAAATGCAAATCAAAACCACAGTGAGATAATACTTCACATGCACTGGAAAGTACTGATAAGCCTGTTGAGAAACCGCAGCCCCCAGAAACCATTATGCAAATGTAAAGTAATGTAAATATGTTGAGAAACACTTTCTCTGAGTATCTCTCAAACAGCTATACTGTTTCTTTATAAACCAGTAACTATAATGCAAGTTACATAACAAGGAACAGTGAAAACATATCTTCACTAAAAGCTGTACATAGTGTTCATAGCAATAGCAATATCTGTAATATCAAAAAGGTGGAAACAATGTAAATCCACCAATGAATTTATAAAGAAACAAAAAATGTTCTAACCATACCATGAAATGTTATCCATCCATAAGAGCATGTATGTGTTAATAAGTGCTGGAAAATGAATGAACTTTGAAAGCATAACAATAAAGGAATTAAGCAACTAACCAAGGATGGAATATCATCAGATTTTTCTTTTTTATTTTTCTTTCTTTTTTCATTTTAAATTAAATTTATTCATTTATTTTGCATCCCAACTGCAGTTTCCCCTTCCCCCCTCATCCCATTCCCTCTCCCACCACATCCTCTGTGTCCCCTCTCCCAATCCACTCCTCTTCTGTTTCTGTTCAGAGAGGGGCAGGCCTCTGTGGCACGCATATCAAGTTAAGGTAGGACTAAGTTCTGCCCTCCTCATATTAAGACTTGGTAAGAAAACCCAGTGTGATGAGTAGATTCCCAGAAGCCTGCCAAAGCACCAGGGACAGGCAAATCACCCACAGCAAGGAGTCCCACAAGTAAACCAAGCTATCCAACTGTCACACATATGTAGAGGGCCTAGGTTGGTCCTATGCAGATTCCCTAGCTGTCGGTTCAGAGTCTGTGAGCTCCTATGAGGCCAGGGCAGTTTTCTTAATGGGTTTCCTTGTGACGACCTTGAGCTGAGCCTCCACTCCCCCACCAAAGCTCCTATAATCCTTCCTCTCTTCAACAGGATTCCTGGAGCTTGACTGTGGATCTGTGCATCTGTTTCCATCAGTTACTAGAGGAAGGCTCTTTGATGACAATTAGGATAATCACCAATCTGATTACAGAAGATGGCCAGTTCAGATTACCTATCCACTATTTCTAGGAGTCTTGGCTGGGGACATCCTTGTAGATACCTGGGAGTTTCCCTTGTATCAGGTTTCTACCTGACCTTGAAATGGTCCACCATCAAGACATCTCTTTCATTATCCTTGCCCTCTATCCCGACCCCAACCTGACCAATCATACTCCCATCCCCACTGGTTCCTAGTTTACCCTGGAGATCTCTTCTATTTCCCCTTCGCAGGGAAACCCATTCATTCCTTTCTGTGACTTCCTTGTTACCTAGCCTCTCTGGGGCTGTGGATTGTAGCCTGGTTATCCTTTACTTTACAGCTGATATCCACTTATGAGTGAGTATATACCACATTTGTCTTTCTGGGTCTGGGTTACCTACTGAGGATGATTATTTTTCTCTTTTTTCTTTTTTTCTTTCTTTTCTTTCTTTCTTTCTTTCTTTCTTTCTTTCTTTCTTTCTTTCTTTCTTTCTTTCTTTCTTTCTTCTTTCTTTCTCCCTTTCTTTCTTTTCTTCTTTCTTTCTTTCAAGACAGGATTTCTCTGTGTAGCTTTGGTGCCTGTCCTGGATCTCGCTCTGTAGACCAGGCTGGCCTC
>CABHPP010149062.1:55996-75859 GCA_902168425.1 Peromyscus attwateri | reverse complement strand
CCCCCCCCTCCCCCTCCTCCCCGTTATTAATAAATATATTGGGCTGTTTGCCCTACAGATTCTGTTCTAGGAAATGGATTTTAGGAAAATCTAGTGAAATTTAAGCTGTGGTTCTCTAGTAAAAGAATTTTCAAGATAAAAGGACCGCAGTCCTCAAGAAATCTGTCTTGACCTGCTGCCCTCCTTCGTGGTGTGAGAATGAGATTAGAGCAGCAGCAAAGGTGAAGAGAAACAAGTCCCACACTTGTGTGGCTGGACCCCAGCACCCCACGCCTCCGGAAGCAGCACTCATGGGCATCTTAGGTCTTTCAACCTTGCTTGGGAAGATTGGACTAAATACACTATCCACATATTTGGGAAACACAGGGTTTTGCTACTGCTGCAGCCACCACATGCAAACAGTAGATCAAGGAAATGTCTACTTTGATAAATCAAGGGTTCATTTTTGTTCAAAGGCTGCATAAATAAATAAATAAATAAATAAGGGGGGAGGCGGATGCCACAGAAGTAAGGACAGACTCAACCCTGATGTACTCCACCTGAAATCCCAGGAGTCAGCTATCTCACCCTCCTCACGCTGGGTTTGACTGTCTACAAGCATGATCCATTCACCTGCCGTGTTCAAGGAAGACTCACAGAGAATCAATAGCCGGACATGGCTGCAACATAATCCTTTTTGTTGAACTCTCTTCCTAATAGCAGAAATTACAGAAAGGCAGTATAGGTTTAGGGGAGTTGTGTGAAGCTGAGCACCTCAGAGTTTAATTATGTGGACTTTGAATGAAGAGAGTACAAGCATCAGAGCTCTGCAACTGAGAATGCTTCCAGAAAAGCGTGTACCATGCAGAGTTCAGAGGCCTGATGTGTTTCATTGCCAGCGGCTCCCCTTTAGAGCCTCATCACTGAGGGACAGAATGGCACTCAAAAGAGCCCTGAGCCACCTACTTGAGAACAGCAGCTCCACTAAGCTTACTGGATAAGATCCATTCACTTCCCCTCCCAGCCTGGTAACAGGAGAAAACAGCTGTTACACAACTGGCTGCTGGAGAGGAGGAATTCCATGTCCATGTCCAACTCATTCTATATCCTTTCAGTTCTGTATATTGCCTGTTAATCAAGAAGAGAAATACATCAGTTAAATCAGATTTCCAAAAATGTAAATCAGGATCAAAAACTTATTTCAGGTAACAGGGTTCTTTTCCTGGCTCATCTCTTTATCATAAAGATCTGCATACTGTGTTAAAGTGTGACAAAGGAATGTCCATATAGGTTTCATAACTTTTCCCTTGAATGAGCTTGTATGAGAAACTAATCCATGTTTTATTATCCCACGCCAGTGGTGTCTACTGGTTTTGTTGTTGTTGTTGTTGTTGTTTACTTTTTCGAGACAGGGTTTCTCTGTGCAGTTTTAGTGCCTGTCCTGGATCTCACTCTGTAGATCAGGCTGGCCTCGAACTCACAGAGATCTACCTGCCTCCGCCTCCCGAGTGCTGGGATTAAAGGCGTGCACCACCCGCCTGGCTGGTTACTGTTCTATCAGTTAAGCTTTTTCATGAAATAGACTTTAAACATAGAAGGCAATTGTGTGCTGTGAGTAATTATCAAAGAAACTACCCTGTAAGCAGTCAACCAGACCCGTCAGTGGAGTTTTGCTAACCTTCCAAAAGCCCTCTAATGACCTTCCTAAACACAACTCTCCCTCCTGGAAGTTACTATTATTCTGACCTTTGTGGTAATCGTTTCCTTGCTTTTCTTTATTGTTTTATCACAGGTGTTCATCCCTAAGCATTACATTGTTTAGTTTTTCCCTTTCTTGTGAATGGTACATAAATGAGATAATATGTAATCTGTTATGCTTACCATATTTGCTCAACTGTGCTGTAATCCATATGTTGTTCAGGTTGTTCATATTGCTATAATTCATTCCCTTTAATTGCTGCATATACAGTGTTTCATTGTAACAATATGTAACAGTTTGTTTAGCCATTTTGTTGTTGATAGAAGTCTGGGTTCAGTTTGAGGCTGCTATAAATGCTGTTGCAAAGAGTTCCTTAAATCTGTATTCCATCTCCTCTACATCAGTTTCTGTGTAATCTGTACTTGAGAGTGTATATCATAAACATGAATAAATAATGTCACACGCTCTTCTAACATGATTCAGTCACATTAGCTACATATGAGTGCCATTGCTCCACACCTCATGACTCTTTGGCAAGAACTCAGTTTTCTCATCCTGGTCAGTGTGGAGAATATCTCATTTCAGTTTTAACTTAAATTTCCCCAGTTTATATATCCACTATTGTATTAGTCAGGGTTCTCTCTAGGAACAGAATTTGTAGAAAGGGGATTTGTTAGAATGGCTTCCAGGCTATGGTCCAGCTACTCCCAACAATGGCTGTCTACCAAAGAAAGGGCCAAGAATCCAGTTGTTCAGTCCGTGAGGATGGATGCCTCAGCTGGTTTTCAATATGTGCCAGAATGCCAAAGAAGTGGACTCTAATGCCAGTGAAGGAACGGACTTGTCAGTGAGGTGGAGAGCAAGCAAAGAGGGAAAGCTTCCTTCTCCCATGTCCTTCCCATAGGCTGCCAGTGGAAGCTGTGGCCCAGATTAAAGGTGGATTTTCAGAAGACTGGATTAAAAGTGGGTCTTCACTTCAAATGATTTAATTAAGAAAAAAACCCTTACAGGTGTACCCAGCTGCTTGGGTTTTAGTTAATCCCAGATCTATACAAGTTGACAACAAAGAATAGCCATCACAAGTATATTGATAACAATTGGATTAGTCTTTATTTTTCTAATGTGCAATCTCTGAAATGCCCACAATTCCAGTGTCTTTTTGTAGTCCATATTTGAATACCAAGATTGGGGTAGAGTAATACCACCAAATGAGTTATGTTTGGGACAGCTTCTTCCCTGCCCTCCCCCCAGACAGATTTTCCCTGGCTGTTCTAGAACTCACTCTATAGACCAGGCTGGCCCAGATTTTCGTAGGGGGTGGGGGTGGGTGGACAGATTCTTTCTAAAATAAGAATTTAGCTTACCTAATTACTTTATGGATTGATAGTAAACTTTAAAGTAGGATACACACACACACACACACTCCTTCCAAAACAATGTTTTTTTAAACTATTAAAAGTGTAACATCTTAGTTGTATTATAGTTTTCCTCAGTTCATAAAGGCATAGTTTACTCTCAAAGCTGTGTGAGTAAAATCTCTCCTATTGCTTTGTATTTTTCTCATAGACAATTATAAGAAATTGTTTTCCCACAAGATCTTTTGTATTTTTCATTTCCTTGGTTCATTGATTTTATAAAAGTCACAATGGCTTATTCTTTTCTTCTACAGTCCCTACTAGAATATATGGAATTATTTTTATAATTTTAGTCAGTAATTCCACATATACTGTGACATACCACCCAATATACTACATTTGACTGTTACTATTTCTTATCTCAGCTCTTTGTTAAAACTTGGTGATATTTTAAAACTGGAGGAAGCTGAGGCCTTGAGAAATGGCCTCAGAGATTTACCCAGAGTCAGGAAAGCAAGTAAATAGGAAGGCTAGCTCCACCCCAGGTCTTCAAAAAAAAAGACCATTCTATCACACTGACTCAGCCTTCTGGAGCAATAAAGCAGACTAATTCCTGGGATCTATAGAATATTGTTCAGTCCCACATAGCAAAGCTCTGAGTTGAGTAAGTTTCCTTCTGGCCTAAGCATTTGGGGACCTGTTGAGGACTCCCTGGAAAGGAAAAAGGTCTAGAAAGAGAATAAGAGTCGATAATGGGAGGGGAATGGAATCAGTGCATTATGTATGAAATAGTGGAAGATTATTTTTTACAGGAGTGACGATTTTAAGATTAATACTTAAAATGGATTAAATAATAGGATACTTGCCTTAAAAATAAAACATTTTCTTCCCTCTGCCCTTCAACTTAGAACTAATCTGCTGTAGTCCCTGATAAGTGTACAAAGAAATTGATAAAAAGAAGCAGTAGGCAGTAAGTGTCAGGTGTTGCAGGAAAGGTCACTGGTTCGGTGAGCAAGTCCCTAATAATTTCACAGTGCTGTTGCAGGTGTTGAAGAATGACAGAATCGATGACATCTTAAGAGAATGAAATCAACCCAGGGAACTTGCAGACTGATAGCACTCTTCTGGGTTGCTTTTCTCATTGGGTTTGTAAGAGGACTTGATTCTGAAAAGTGATAGGTGACCACTGGTTTCAATTTTTAAAACAGAGTAAAGCAACTGAATCATTTGTAATCACTCATAATCTAGCCTTAAAGCCTCAGAGGCATCTCCTTCAGGATATAACCACTTGGTTTTACCCTGGTCGTGAAATATGTAATAAAACCCAGCCACGGTTAGCATTTAGGTGTCTGTACTGGCCTGCCTTTAGGGTCCTGACAGGATATACCTGAGCTGTAGCCACTAAGAGCACCCCTGTGCACATTCACTGATTGCTTATAAAAGGCGGGCCTTGTATACCTTCTCTCTCTCTCTCTCTCTCTCTCTCTCTCTCTCTCTCTCTCTTTCTCTCTCTCTCTCTTCCTTCCTTCGTGCTCAACCCAAGGAATCGGTCTCTGCCCCCTTCTCTGCCTCTTCTCTTCCCTCCCCTCAATAAACCTCCTACATGGGCCCTGTTGTATGGTATGACGCCTTCCCGCCGTTTTTAAAATACAACAGCCACTGCTTTTAAAATGTTGAGTAAAACTGTCTTTAAAAATGTATAAAAATACTAAGTAGGGCTAGATGTTACTTAACTTTGTGGCACAAAGGCTTGAGAACATCTAGTTTGTGACTCAGAACTTAAATTACTGAATTTACAAGAATTTGTAAGAGCATTTGTTGTGCAAATATTACTAGTGTGCACTTGTTTTTACTTCCAGAATGTTATGATATGTAGAAAGTAGAAGGGAGTATTGTACACAGAAAATTCACATTTACATCACCATTCATTTGACAAAATCACACATCTCTCCTACTTCCTAGCAGTTGACTAAATGCAGGAGAGAGGCTGTGCAGCTAGAGAGAAATGGGGCCAAGGAGATGGCTTCTCTATGCAGATGCCTGCTGCCAACCCTGGCAGCCTGACCTCAGTCCCTGGGACCCACACAGTGGAAGGAGAGAACATTCCCAAGTTTCCCTCTCTAACTGCTGCCCACACAAAGAAAAAAAAAATAATATTTTAATATTTGAAAAAAAAAAAGGCTTCACTCCTCCATTTGTGGAGTTTATAGCCTAATGCTTAGAATATGACAGGGTGAATAGTTGTTAGCCCTAGCTACTACCTTTTAAAACTGTTGATTAAGCTGGGCGGCAGGGGCACAGGCCTTTAGTTCCAGCATTTGGGAAGCATTGGCAGGCACATCTCTGGGTTTGAGGCCAGCCTGGTCTACAGAGTGAGGTCCAGGACAGCCAGGGCTGTGTGTACAGAGAACCCCTGTCTCAAAAAAAAAAAAAACAACAACAACAAAAGAACTTGTTGATTTAACACTATCTGATGTGTTCTCTGGGTAAATGAGTTACAGCTTTTGTTCTCTTGATAAGCAAATATGTAGTAGAAATGTTTGTTATTTTTGAAAATTTATGTCAATTTCTATAACTACAAAGAGCATGGTGATAGGTCTTCATACACTGTCCACCTAGTTCAGTCATTACTGTTTTGCTGTGTCTGCTTTCTGGACAATTTGAAATGAGTTTGCAGGCATTCTGACAGTTCAAGTCTTGAAGTACTTCAGCAGGAAGTGCTCAGGAAGAGGATACACCTGTACCTACCCTAATCTTTGATCCTCCCTAAGAAAGTAACAAAAAAAATCTGTGGCTAACTTCAGTTCATATTTAATTTTTCCTGTCCTAACATTATATTCCATGGCTTACCACCCATCCTGGGTCCAATCAAATTTCACACAAAGCATTCTTCAATTGTGTCTCCTTAGAGAAACTAAAACTGTGCTCTCCACTAATACAGAGACTTGTCTTCTGTTTTCTTACCCCCTTTTACAGCTTGTTCAAATCCATCGAGCATTTTGAAATTTTAGTGGAAAATTGTCTGTTTTCTTTAGTAGATGTGTACTTACCTTTGACCTCGTTTAAAGCAGCTATATGTTTTGCAGTAGAGAGGAGCCACTAAATTACTGAGCACCCCTATTTTCTGAAGGGAATCTGTACATTTCTTGGGTACTGCTCCTTCTCCCTTTTCCCAATATGCTTTCCCTGGAAGACCTAGATCGGTCTTCCAGGCACACCTTAGTACTTCTTCCTCTGTCCTTGAATTGTCCTTCCTAGGACCCTCTCAAGAGCATCTCCTAACTCCATAGTTCTTATTCTCTATCCACCTTTTGGGTGACCAGAGCAAAATCTACAACTGCTTCCCTTTGACTATGTCCCTTTATCCTTCGGCAGGAAGCTTGCTCCTGCAGCCCACAACCACCATCTGCCACTGTTGCTTCATCACATTGAATTACCGTAGTCACCTGATCCATAGGAAAGAAAAGGAAATAGCTTTTATCAACACTGTATTACCTAATTTTCAAGTCTCACAAAGTAGGTGAAGAGCCTACATTTCCCAGCCTCCTTTGCAGTTAGACTGGGTCATGTGCAGTTAGCCTTGCAGATAAGATGTGGGCAAAAGTCATACGTATCACTAACAGCTTCATCCCTGAAGTCTTCTCATGAAATAGTTGGTGACTTCTTCCTGACTATAATGGCAGAAACAAAAGACGTTCAGATAGCGTACCACATGATGGCAGGAACCAAACTCTACCATTGCTTGCTTGGGTGCTACCCTTGAGCTCAGTGGGCTGAACAAGTTTCATAGCAGGCTTGCACTTCGAAGAGACATAAAGCATGGGAGTACTCTAGCCTAGTAAGGTGGTCACATCAGCCTTGTGACCCGCTATGACAATGCTACCCACTTTTGTGATGCTAGGTTTCCAGAACCATGAGTTTGGAATTCTAATTAAACTGTAAAAGAATTTGTGGACAAGACTCAGGAGGCAAGGCTGTAGAATCTGGAGCTTGATGCCAGCCTGGGTTACATAGTGAGACCCTGCCTTTAAAAATTGTAAGAATGTTGGCTCTTCCATAAACTAGGTGCCACCTTAGGTCAGCTGTCTTTCAGGTAGATGCTGGCTGAAGGTTTGTTTTTCAGCCAACAGGTTTCCATTTCAAAAATGTACAGCTTTGGCACTCCAGGGCTAGCATCTCCCTTACTAGCCAAATAAAAGTCATGGCCTACTATTTTATATGAAGAGATTCCCATGAGAAGTTCGATGCCAACTGTCTGCACCATAGCTGGCATCCCCTAAACTGTCCCAACACTGGCTCATGAGCCAGACACTACTGTTCTTTCACTTCATAACCAAAGACTGTTCTACCCAGCAGCCTTTTAGGTTTGGAGTTAAGAATGGCAGTTAGTAGAGGAACCTACTTAGAACATAGGAAACATCTTCTAAATGCACATCAGAGTCTGGGAGATAGATGGTTCAGTGACTGAAACATTTGCTATGCAACTTCAGGGACCAGAGTTTTCATTCCCAAAACCTATGTGAGAATGCCATGTGGGTATGGTAGGTCACCTGCAATTCTAATGCTCAAAGGATGGAGATGGATTCCTGGACCAAGCTAACTAGCCAAAGTAGTCATATTGGAAAGCACTGGGTTCAATGGAGAGACCAGGCCTCCATGAAGAAGGTGAAGAGTGATCAAAGAAGTTTCACGTCAACCTCGGGCTGCCACAACCATGTACACCACTCACTCGCAAACATGCAAACACACACACAGATGAGGGGAGAAATCCACATCAGATACAACTGCTAATTTAGAGAAATTCTCAGCAACTACATCTCATTGTATCTTCTTCCCATGACACTACGTTTGTTGCTCTGACCCTCACATATTCCCCAGATCTCTCCAAAGCAGTCTTAAACACAGGTCCTTTCACTGCATTAACAATTCCCAACTCTCCTCGGTCTCTCCCTTTCACACACACACACACACACACACACACACACACACAGAGCCCACCTAACTCGTGAGTAATGAATGGTGCAAATAACATACCTGGCATAAATATATCTAAGGGCTACTGTTTTTCTTCATAAAAGTTCAGCTGGGAGAGGGCATTGTTATGCAGTCCTGGAATCCCAGCATTCAGGAGTTGGAAGCCAAAGAAGAAGGCCAGCCTGGACTCTACAATGAAACTTAAAAAAGGAGGAAGAGGAGGAGGAGGAGGAGGAGGAGGAGAAGTTGGCTGACAGGGAGTCCAAAATTGATGCGATGCTCACTGATGCCATTGGGTGCCCAGGTGTATCAGTTTCTTTTCTCCTCGATGTACCCTCCACCAGAAAGAATCACCGAAAGGGAAGAATGAGGGTAAGAAAGACACGATAGTTGGCAGCTTCCTCTGGCAATCGGAGTTTCCAGTATGGCTTGTTCACATTTTGACAGGATGCTCAAAACACTTGACTAGGACCAGGGCTGGCCTATACCTTCAAAGTCCTGCCACCATTGACCCACCTCAGGGTAGCCAGGTGTCGCCTCCTAAAGGTTCTATAACATCCCAAAACACCCCCCCCCAGCTGGGGACCAAGTGTTCAGACACAGGAGCCTGGAAGAGCAGGGGCAGCATTTCCCATCCAAACCTAAACCCAGGCTATTGCTTTTCCTTTGGCGTTGGTTTCCTGCTGACGTTTATCATCTAGTTGGCAAGTAACAAAAGGCTGCTAATCCAAAAAAAAAAAAAAAGTCACAACCACGTTGATTCTTTCCCTGGTATTTCCAGAACACTTTCATTCAGATCTCGTTGGCATGGTGTCTTGAGGTAATGCCCTGTTCCAAGTACAGCTGAGAAATGTTTTGGCTGGGCACTATTGCCTAAAGGTTGGAGTGAGGTGGGAGGTCTGTGAATGAGAAAAATGGGAAAGTAGGAGATGGGTAGAAAACTCCCAGTTACACAAAGGACTGAGGTCTCCCCTAGAGATGAAATACTGTTGTCTAACCTCTAGAAATGCTTTTGTTCTAGATATCCATGTTCTTCCTATGTTATACACAGAAAATATGTAGTTGGAGAAGCTGCTCTTTTTTCTTGTAGTTTTAAAACTGAAATTTTAACTCTTAGGATCATCTTTTAATAAATGAATTTGTGATCTCCAGATGGCTGACTTTTGTATTGTTATTGAAAAACACACTTATTACTGCATTTTAAGATCTTTTTATAGACTCAAGTAAAAGATGTTTATATCTTCCTTTCCTTTTCAAACAAAAAAGTAAGTATTTTTGCTTATTTTCAAACAAGTTGAAACTTAGAGTTACAATTCCAGCACAAACAGCTTTATCTTGAGCAGTTTAGGAATAAGTTGTCAACCCTCTGTCCTCTGGCTCCACATGCTTAAAGGGATCTATGTATGATATTCTCATTAATAATCACAATTAACAATCAAAGTCTTGCTAATATAATCCTAGCACCTCATTAAATTCAATTATTCCCCTCATATCATTATATGTCTTTTTTGTTTGTTTTTTGTTTTTTGTTTGTTTTTCGAGACAGGGTTTCTCTGTGTAGCTTTGCGCCTGTCCTGGAACTTACTTTGTAGCCTGGGCTGGCCTCGAACTCACAGAGATCCGCCTGGCTCTGCCTCCCGAGTGCTGGGATTAAAGGCATGCGCCACCACCGCCCAGCTCATTATATGTCTTATAGCAAGACAAGGAGCCACTTCAGAATGTGTTGTCGTTAACTGTCCCATCTCTTCGCTGTCCTATCCAAAAAGCCTTTGGCTTACATGACCTTAATCTTTTCAAGATGACAACTAATCATTTCGTTAACTATCCCTCAACTTCAACTCGTTTGTATTTATTTAGCAAGAACATCACCAAAATAACAGCATATTCTTTCTGCATCAGGTGACAGTTTTAATTCATCCTAGCACTGATGACATTCACTTCACTTACTTGACTGAAATGGTGCCTGCCAGTCTTCTTCACCAGGAACCCAGAGTGAGGCTGCTGAATTTCTCACTTGAAATTAGTAACTAACTTTTAAGCAAATATTTTAGCTCTCTGTTCATATTATATTCTTCATCAAACTTTTATTCTTTTCATTTTATCAGTGTGGATTATCTTTTCATTTTGCTCAGTGGGCTATGAGCTGTTGGTAGTGATGATTGTTTTGATGCTCAAATTGGCCATATTTAGCCAGCAGAATCCCCTTTAGCCTGGGTTCTATCATTTGGGCCCATTATTCTCTGAATATTTCTTTTTTACACCTATTAAAGACTTATTTTTTAATTATGTGTATGAGGTCGGGGGAGTATATGAACATGCATGCATTGAGCCCGAAGAGGCCAGAAGAGGGGACTGGATCACCCGGAGCTGAAATTACAGGTGGCTTTGAGCCACCTCGTGTGGGCACTGGGAACCAAACTAGCCCTCTGCAACAGCTTCAGCCGCCAAGCCCTCTTCTCCAGCCTCTTGTTACACTTCTTAGTGCTGTATGTATGAGTGTGGAAGTGTATGTACAGGCCGGAGGAACGTTTGCAGGAGTTGGCTCTCCTTCCCCCAGGGAGGTCCCAGGGATCGAACTCAGGACATCAGGCTTGACAGCAAGTGCTTTTCCCTGCGGAGCCATCTCACCAGCTCTGAACATTTACTTCCTTTAAAACACAACAAAATGTTCCGGGCTCATCTTGTGCTTTCCCTGTCCCAGTGATGGTGGAGTCAGTCATTTCTCCAAGGAGCACGTTGCCAAGCAAATGACAGGACAATCAGATAAATTTGAATTTCAGATGAATAATGAATCAATATTTAGTATAGATGTGTTTCGTGCAATAAGTTTATATGCAAGGAATGGTTGCTATTTATTATTTTTGGCCAAGTCTGGCACCCAGTCAAGGAGCCCTCGTTCCTCTCAAGTGACAGACAGCTAGTACTTGGAAGCCAAGATCTCTGCAGAACTGGTGGCTGCAGTACCCATTCCTAACTCATGGACCCTTGGGTGGCAGAATAGGTGGCACATGCACAAAGACGTCACTTATGCACACTGCACTGAGCAAGCAGGTGTCATAGACACATTGCATCCCCTAACCTCGCACTGGCAGTTACTTCTGGTTCAACGGTGCAGTGTTTGTTTTTTTTTTTCTGCTTCTTTCTCTTTTCATATTTGACTTCATTCTCCTATAGTGAGAAATCTGGCTACAGTTATCCCTAATACATCTATTTACTTGATTATCCCTTTAGCTGCCACTATCCTCTTCAGCCTGACCTCTGTGCCAGGCCATCCCCACATGAAGACACCTTCTTACCCCCCAGTTTGGGCCTTACAGCTCACCCAGCTAACCCCCGAAATGTAGGTGCCTCCTCAACTTCTTGAGGTTTGGCCCTTCATGTCAGATGTCCCCGTCACAGGTCTCGCCTCTTTCAGTCTCTGCCACCCCACACTAGGCCATGCTCATGCAGAAGCCTTCTTCATCCTCCTCAGGATCCCCAGAAACATCACCAGCGTGGCTGGCTGACACCTCCTCACCTTTCTCTAAGCACAAAGTCTTATAGAGTGGCACCGTTAGATGCTGTTACGTTGCCCTTCGCACATGCTTTCTCTATAAAGAAGCCACTGCAGCAGCTGCTGGAAAGGGGCTGTCTAGGGAAATTCTCATTCATTTGCACTGAACTGAAAGTAACCAATATTTATTGACTAATAATAAAATTCAAGAGAAGTCAAAAATTAGAAAGGTGGACTCCTGGTTAGCAACCTGTGTCTGTTTATGCTTCCTCTCAAAACCCCCTAACGCAACAATAGAGGGATTTTTTTAAGCTACAAAAAGCACAAAGAGAACAAAAAAAAGTGATGACTGCAGAGAGTGAATGTCAGAAAATTCTAAAAGATAGAACATGGTGGCCATCAGGAGTGACTGACTCAGAGACAAGGAAGCCACGGCTTGAGCTCCCACAAGTATCTGGCAAAAACGAGCCAGTCCATCAGAACACACCAAGCCAGTCCATCAGAACACACGCCACTGTCACAGAACGCCAGCAGCCACTGCAAGGAGAAGCTAAGTCAGATGAGAAAGGCATCAACATGCTAACACGGAGTAAAGCAGGGAACTCCTGAGGCCGCAACCACATGCACAGAACTACAGGCAACGACGGAATGCTGGGAGCAGGAGAAACAGGCTTCCCCAGGGAAGAGCACGCCATTTGGTTATCCGACCCTGAAAACATACACACAAGTACCATCATATAGACTGAGCAGATTGTGTATTTAGGAGTGTGTATGTATACATACATGCACATATATATGTAATGACATTAAAGAAAAGAGGCCATGAATTTGAAAGAGAGCAAGGGGGATAAATGAGAGGGTTCGGGAGAAGGAAAGTGGAGGAGTAACTATATTGTAGCTCAAAAAAAAATTTTTAAAAAAACCACATAAATGGTCGTCAATGATCACCAGATATTTGAAGAAAGTCTAATGTAAACATTGGGGAAAAAAATAAGAAAACAAGTGAAGAAAACTAAGACAGTATGGAAGGAAAGAAGACATCAAGATTGTGACAAATGAATATTAAATAAAAGGAGAACTAGGGATGTGGCTCAGTTGATGGTGCTTGCCTGGCATGCACAGAGCCCTGGGTGCAATGCTGCAATCCCAGAGCTCAAGATGTACAAGTAGGAGGAGAATCAAAGTTCAAAGTCCTCTTGGTTACATAGCACCTTTGAGGCCAGCCTGGACTACATGAGACCCTATCTCAAAAGGAAAAAAAGCTCAATACTGGAGGTGTGTGTGTGTGTGTGTGTGTGTGTGTGTGTGTGTGTGTCTATATATGTCTTGAGATTACTAATAGTTCATCTCTAATAATGGGAAATTAATAGAGGATGTCCTGATGTGAAAAATTAGGACCCATCTGTATAAGCTTACAGATGCTAATACTAAGGGGGGTGTCCTAAGAGTTGAAAATGGCCCCTAAGGAACCCATATTAGATAAAGGAAAAAGTGCCTCACTGACTCTGTGGATAGCACATTAGTCTCATAAAGGGGGGAAAAGGCAAGGGCTAATTTTTCTTTGCATACCCCTATACTATTTTGATAAAAACATAATTTAACTTAAAAGTTAAGTATGTCCAGCTTGATAGGTCTTAATAAAGCATACCATGAAAAGTAGCAGAAGCCGGGCGGTGGTGGCGCACGCCTTTAATCCCAGCACTCGGGAGGCAGAGGCAGGCGGATCTCTGTGAGTTCGAGGCCAGCCTGGTCTCCCAAGTGAGTTCCAGGAAAGGCGCAAAGCTACACAGAGAAACCCTGTCTCGAAAAACCAAAAAAAAAAAAAGAAAAGTAGCAGAAAGTAGTGGGAGGGAACCCAGAGTTGGCACCAGTTCAGCCATTCACGGCTCATGATGCTGTACATCTTACGTGTTTCACGTTTACAAATGGGGTCATTATACTTGCCCTGCTACATTAGTTTATTAGGGATTCCTTACCAAATGCCGGGGGCTAGATGGCTTGAACAACAGAAACTTATTTTCTCATAGTCTTGGTGGCTAAGGTGTTGGGTCCAGTGACCGTGAGACCTCTTTCCTTGGTTTGTAGATGTCTGTCTTCTCCCCAAGCTCTTCTTTGTATGTGTGTGTGTGTGTGTGTGTGTGTCTTTGGCTTTACTTCCTCTTCTGACAAAGATATCAGCAGTACTGGATCAGGGCTCTATTCTAACAGCCTCGTTTCAAATTTATCACTACTTTCAAAACTTTATCTGTAAACACGGTTATATCCTGAGCTCTCGGGGGGTTGGGTTCCCAACATAGGAATTTTGAGGGAACATGATTCAGCCCACAATATCTACCTGTTTCATTTGTGTATTTACTAAGATAGATGGATCTTTTTCCATGTGCCAACCTAAGCTGTGAACTTAGGGTTGAAATTGAGATCAGTCTGGAAACTAAAATATACATTTGAAAATGAAGGCACAGCCCACCTACATAATACTTTGTTTGCAGGACAAATTAAATTGAATGAAGTTACATGAAGAAGATGGGAAGTTTCTAAAGAGGAAAAGGTAGGAAGCATGGGCAAATCAGAATAGCAAGTATTATTCCATGAGCGTTAGCTGTGTATCAGCTCGAGTAGATGGTACATAAATTGCATCATTTGCCCAGAACTACTACCCTGCTGGATAAATATTACCAAAACTGCATGTGAAACCTCAGAGGTCTGAGAATATGGCTCAGTCAGTAAAGGGCTTGACATGTAAGCATAAGGAGCTGAGTATGGATCCCCAACACCCACGTCAAAGCTAGGAACATTGGCATGTGCATGTAATCCCAGCACTAGGGAACTACGACAAATGGATCCCTGACCAGTTGTCTAGCCAAGTCAATGAACTCCAGGATCAGTGAGGGGATCTATTTGGTGCAAGGCCCAATACCCATATGTACTTCACTACTTGTGATGGTTATTTTTGGTTGTCAACTTGACCGTATTTGGAATGAACTACAATTCAGGAATGGAGGGCACACCTATGAGAGATTTGCTGCTTGCTTTGAAGTGGGTGAATCTACTTCTACTCTGGACTTTTGTGGTAAGAAGACATATGCCTTTGATCCAGATCTTGAGCCAGAAAGACACATACCTTTAATCCAAATTTTGAGGTGGGAAGGTACACCTTTAATATGGGCCATACCTTCTGCCAGAAATCTATATAAGGACACAGAAGAAGAAAGCTTTTTTTTCTCTGCCTGCTTGCCCTCTCCTTGTCAGCACATCATTCCTTCTTTGGCATTGGAGCCTACTTCTTCAGGACTCTGGTATATACAGAAGACCAGCTGAGACACCCAGCCTCATGGGACTAAGCAACTGCTAGATTCCATTCACAGCTAGTCATTGTTGGACACGCTGGACTGTAAGTCATCCTAATAAATTCCCATATATATGTATATTTATACATATATATGTAGATTTATATATAGATAAATAGACAGATATATATAGAGAGAGACTCACTCCATAAGTTCTGTGATTCTAGATAACCCTGACTAATACACTAGTCTTTACTGTGAGTCACATCTGGTGAGAAATTGTGGTTAGACACTATTTCTTTAAATTATTTATTAAAGATTAAGTACATCCAAAAAACTATAAAGGGAACACCTGTATAAACTACACACCAGCTGGCTTGAGAAAGAATATTGCTGGTGACAACTCTTTTTTTTTTTAAAGATTTATTTATTATTATGTATACAGAAGAGGGTGCCAGATCTCATTACAGATGGTTGTGAGCCACCATGTGGTTGCTGGGAATTGAACTCAGGACCTCTGGAAGAGCAGTCAGTGCTCTTAACCTCTGAGACATCTCTCCAGCCTGCTGGTGGCGATTCTTAAACATTCCTATATGCATGTACCCCCTCTTCATCCTAATTCTCCCTCCCCCACCTTCTCCCAGAAGTAAGTTATTCTAGTTTTGTGTACTTACCTATCATTCATGCATACACATCTTTTTCATTTTCCATATTTTACAAAACCACAAATAATTATGTGCTCTTCTGAGATTCTTTTTTCACTCCTCAACATTTGGTCCTCAGAATTAGCTTAGGGGAAAACATGGTCCTAACGGTAGCCTCTCTGTTGCTGGTGGTTTGATACCACCAACCGGTCTCTAGACTCTTGTTATCCTCACCGACTATGGAGCATCTCTCATCACCAACCTTGATCTAAGAACAGACAGTTCTGAGCTTCTCAGAATTCATTAGGACATTCCTCATCGTTTAACAAGAGGTGCATCCTCTGGGCCCTACTGAGGAACACTGTTCATTATCAAGGCCTCTGGTAATAAGCACATTCTTGTTTCTAACCTCTTCCAACCTTCAGACACCTTCCATGTCTCTCTTCTAAGAAGTTCTAGCATCTACTGTTGTATTCAACTTCAAGAGCTGGCATACCACATGTTAAGCATACTTCTCGGCATTCTACCATACATCCTGAGTTACTCGATAACGCACCGACCTTGGTACACTCTCCCCTGCCAAACCATGTATTCTGCCGTTCTTAGTGCTTTAAGACTCATTCCAAGGTACATTCTCTGGTTCTTGTTGGTACATACTTGCCAGACTTCTGCAGTGCTTTTTGGTGAATCATCCCTTTTCCACATAACAGTATTTCCCTGTTTATGTGGCTCATAAAAAGACTTCTAATTATTGGTCTAGAAGCCGAGAAGAGATGTAAGGAAATACAGAGGAGTGTTATCTTGTGATGCATCTGTTCTATGTGAGGCCTCTGTACAGGCTCCAGGCAATAGAAACCTGGCTTTACTTAGCAAAGGAGAAAGTCCAAAATACTCTAACTTAGAACGCTGAGAGCAATCTGGAGATTTAAAGTCCTCAAGCCTATCACCCAGATACCCACATCGGAGTCTCAGGGTGCTTCTTCCTAAGCAAGCCACTGACTTTAGCTTAAGAAACCTGCTGGGTTCTGAAGCCATCTTCTTTACAGATTTGTGTAGTTTACCATCGAATCTGAGTCTTGTTTTTCAGCTAACTCTCCTTGCTTCCTACAAAAGTGATGTTAGAGAAAGGTGTCTGGTTTTCAGCTCATGCTGGTTCCCTGAAAAAATGGTATTTTCTTCCTTCGTGGCTTCTATATCAGTTAACAGGAATCAACCCAGCTCTGTAAGTCTGAGTGACCATTGCTCCCCTCCCTCCCTCCCTCAACCCCATCCTTTTCTGTTAACAACTGCCCAGTGTACTTTTTTCCCTCTGAACACTATGTCAGTAATGATGAGGCTGCAGAATGCTCATTTGTTGATGAAAACTGAGTCTTCGTTGCCATCTGGTCTTTGTCGCCCAGCCGGTTATCCAATTCTAGAGCCTCGTTCTGAGAGTCTCCCTCCTTGGACCTACAGACTTAGGCTGGGTTCTTTAACAGTAAACATTAGAGTATAAGTAGCATATGTAGACTCTGTAAAATGCGGTCCTGGGGAGAAATGGAGGAGGACTGAAGAGGTGAGACAGAGAAGGGGAGAGCCAATACCGACTTCTGTAATGGCCTGCGTACCACTGAGAACAGCTGAGGATCAATCCATGCTACAAGGAACCTCCTGGAGACCTGTGGCACAGACCTCAGAGTCCTCAACAGTGGGAGGGAAGCTGGCGTGTTTGCACTGCAACTCCATTTGTTTCTAGCACAGTGCCACCTCATGAACAGATCGAGGTCCCAAAGTCACAGATAAGAGAGAGCACCCAGTAAAACCAGCTTGTACCAAATCATCCCAGCATGCCTAGGGCACTGGAGGCTGTCACCTGTAGACTTCCAGGACTTCCTGGCACAAATAGCGCAGGCACTTCTCAGTCTTAGTCACTGTTCTACTGCTGTGAAGAGACAATATGACCAAGGCAATACTTACAAAAGAAAGAATTTAATTGGGAGCTTGCATACAGTTTCAGATGTTCAGTCCATTATCATCATGGCAGGATCACGGTGGTGTGCAAGCAGACATGGCGCTGGAGCAGAAGCTAAGAGCTACATCCTGATCCACTGGCAGAGAAAGAGAGAGAAAGAGATGTGGGGGCTGGCATCCTGGCATGTGCTTTTGAAACCTCAAAGCCCATCCCCAGTGACACACTTCCACCAACAAGGCCACACCTCCTAATCCTTCTAATCCTTTCAAATAGTGCCACTTCCTGGTGACTAAGCATTGACCTTTTTTTTAAAATTTTTCTTTCTTTTTTTTAATATTTTCTTTTTTTTTTTTTAGATTTATTAATTTATTATGTACTCAGAAAAAAGGGTGCCAGATCTCATTACAGATGGTTGTGAGCCACCATGTGGGTGCTAGCATTAACCATTCTTATTCAAACCACCACACCGGCCCTTCACCCTTTCCCCCTCAGCCACTTTCCTCTTCTCCGTAGTCGTACTTCCGCTTGACATTCTATTGTGTTTGTTTATTTACTCAGACTTTTCACCACCGCTAGAATACAGGCCAGAGACTTCATCTGGCTCATTATTCTGCCATAAGGAAAAAAAAAAAATCAAACAGGTCTTCCCCCCCTCCCCCACCTGGCTTATTTCACTTAGCACAATTATATTGAGGGGATTTTCCTCCTCTAATGTTAGCAGTTAGTTCTTGTTCACTTCCGATTTTCACTGTGTGACTATGCCACGATTTTTTTTTTTTAATCTATGTGTCTATTGATGGATATTTGAGTTATTCTCAGTCAGGACCTATCACAAATCAAACCACTGTGGACATTTATAGATGAATTCTTGACTTGTTTTGTTTCCATTTCGCTTGGGGAGATACCCAAAGGTTGAGGGACTGGGTTGTATGTTTAATGTTTTAAAAACTGGTTCATCTATAGAACATCATTTCCTGTCCCGTCTTGCACTCCCACCCGCCATCCATGACAGGGCAGGTCCTCCATGGCCTCACCAAGCTCTACTATGGTCGGTCTTTTTTGTTTGTTTGTTTTGTTTTTCAAGACAGGGTTTTTCGGTATAACAAACAGCTCTGGCTGTCCTTGAATTCACTCTGTAGACCAGTCTGGCCTTAAACTCACAGAGATCCTCCTGCCTCTGCCTAGAGTGAGGGGATTAAAGGCATGCGCCACCACCACAGGATGTGGTCTTTTTACTATTATCCATCCCATCAGGCATCCCATTGTCATTTTAATTTAAAGCCCAACTTATTATTTTTTTTTGTTATAGCAGTGGTTTTTGTATCTGAGAAATCTTTGCAAAAGACAGTCACTAAGATCGCTGCCCCCTCCCCCATTTTCCTCTAGAAATGTTTTGCTTTTAGCTCTTACATTTAGGCTCATGATCAAATGTAAATTAATTTTTTAATGCAAAGACCAGGACTCATCACTGCTCTTTTTCCTTTTGAATCAAAATTGGAGTTTATTAAGAAAAGTAACATATTTAGGTGCAGGCTTCACGCATATACAAGAAAACAGCAATTGTACGCACCCAAGGCTGCGTGAGGCTTCTTAAGAAAAAGAGCCATCATTTAAAAGCGTGTGCCACTACCCTGGCAAGAGGTATGAATCTTAAACACCAGTAACAATACATTTCACGTTTTAGATGTCTTCCTGTGAAAGAACTCAAAACATTTTTAAATGCGCTTTAGAAACCAAAAGGAATAAAATAAAGGATTTTCATCAGCTCTCCCTTGCCTCCTGAATTAAACAGAGGCATTTCACAAAAGAATCTACTCACCGCTTTTCATCATTCTCTTCTACCGCTGCCTTATGCACCCCAGATCCATGGGCCTGCCCAGTGTTTACAGAGCAGCAGCCTGAACCGCCATGTCCCTCCATGTTCTCACCTTGTGAAATGTTGAGATGGCTCCTTTGCACCCCAGCTCCCTTCTCCCTTAGCCATCTCCAATAGGCACAAGTCCTACTGGTCATTTGGGGCTTTTCTGCAAGTCCGGCCAACCACTCCCCAATAACTAGGTATAGCCATCCCTCTCACCCGCTAGGTCCTCCCTGTGGACTCCTTTTCTGCATCCTTGGAACTCCTTTCAGGAGCCAAGTGAGGCACTTGCTGGAGGAGGAGATTTTAGGTTGGGAGCTAGGGCAATGGGGCGTGCCTGTATTCCAGCTACGGAAAAGGCTAAGACAAGAGGATCACTTGAGCTCAGAATTTATGCTCAGCTTGAGCAATAGTGACATTCCTTTCCAAATATATAATTTATTTTTTAAAAAACTGAAACAATACATCACTATGTAACCCTGGCTGGCCAAGAACTCACTCTGTAGACCAGGCTGGCCTCAAATTCACAGAGATTCACCACCTCTGTCTCCCCAGTGCTGGGATTAAAGGCATGTGCCACTACATCTGACTAAATAAATATTTTAAAGGACTTAAAAAAAAAA